>JAYMSP010000091.1:0-87244 GCA_036897095.1 Plantago elongata
CACATATTCAACTCTCTGGACAATCAGATCAGTACTAGATCCAACTCTACCAACAGCCAAAAACACATACTCTGCGATAAAGTCCGCCGCCAGTCTCTGCATCACAGGAAAAACTTGCAGATTATTAGAAGAATAGTAACAGAAGAAAACATGCACGTGATCGTGAATTATCTCGTCAAGCATCCCAGAATTCTGTACATACTCTTTCCATCCCAAAAGCTGAGTTTAGCGCTCGTTTGGGGTCCAAAATATGAGGCCAGTGTTGTCAATCCTGTTGGTATATTGACAACGAAGCGCAAATCAGTTAGTAACACGCTTCAATCCAACCTATAGGTCGGGGGTTCGAGTCACCTTTGCCCATTCCAGAAAAATAAAAAATCTTGTTGGTATACCGCAAAATCCCAGGATCATGTCGCAGAGTAGGATCTGGCCACAATGGAAACCTCGCAGCGGCCACTACAGCCTGCTACTGCCGCAATTTAGGTTTCCAGTGAAATAAGGCGAATTCAGAGGGATTTACGGGTCAAATTTGCAATCTGCACCCCACATACTAAGCCTACCCCACATACTAAGCGTAATTTATAATGGAACAATCGCATCTATTGAAGGGATCTTCTATAAGCTTGGAGACATTCTAAATTGAATAAAATCTTCAATACTTCCTCCTCTCTTCTCCGGTGGTGGTGGCTCTCCGACGACAGGTAATTTACTTGTAATCTTGTTTTCTATTCTTCTTTCTCTTTCAAATTTTCTATTCTGTTCTTTTTCTCTTATGCTCCTCTAAATCTCCACACTGCTATCCGGTATCGATAACTAGGCCTACATCTCAATAATACTCGTCCGTCCCAATGAACTTCAAATATAACGGTTGATGCATATTTTTAGGTTAAAAAAAATCAAGACAAAAGGATAATCTGTCCATTCAACTACTATATTTCCATTTACCCTTCTATTGAAACTCACTATCGTCACTTTTTTATTTTGTAATCACTCTCTTTCATACTTTATCAATTCTATCGCTTCCTTTTTAACTTCAACTTCTTCATTATCATTTTACTCTCCCGTAAAATTTGTACAAGTGAATGGAAAAAATTATAACTACTGAGCTCTAGTTCTAGAGGCCAAATGAAAAGAAGCCTTGCATCAAGTATACAATGTTTGCTTACTCCTATATCTAGTGAAATGCAGTTAGTTAGTGATGATGCCAAATTTTCAGGGTGATGCATTTTGAAACAGGAAATGAACCTATACTTAATCATCTGCAATGAGACTCTTGCTCTTTCCAATAAATCCACCAACCGTCCAGGAGTTGCAACAAGTATGTCCACGCCTCGTTCAAGTTCAAGGAGATTATGATTATTGGTACAAGATCAAACCAGTCATACAGAGTATATAAGCAATAGCGCATATCCCATTGATCGAAGTGACTAAAACCTGAACAGATAATATGTTCCAATAGTATCATACCATCATGCCATGCACCAAACCTACCAAGGATTGAAGCCAATGCAACTACATTTCGACATTTCGGCTTTTGATGTAGTGGAAAATGGAAATTCATATCATAACTCAATTCAGAAAACAAATCGAACATAAAAAAAAGTAAGCAATTAATAGAAATAGAAATGCTCGTAAATCCAGAGATTAATAACTCAGTTATACAGGAATTGATAGTGTAGGAGAGTTTATCATATTTGAAAACAAAGAGATGAACTGATAACACAGCCCAATAACGTCTACCAACTACTACATTATAGCAAAAAACAGAGAAACTTGTGATTTACTTCTCAGATGAGTTTGGCCCCCTCTTCTTTCCGAATCCAACAACTGCAATCAACAAACACAACCATCCATCAAAAACTACTCTGAATAACACTCAATCAAACAGCTAAAACTTACAAAAGGCATCTAAAGACAACAATTTCACTATTATAGAATGAAATTAAAAATTAGTTCAGCTAAACAAAAAGTTAGGGTTACCTGCTGTGACGAAACGGCGGTTGTATTGCATACGCTTGTGTGCACGGCCACGTGGCTTCTTCTTCTTGTCTTGCGAAGCGACCTTAGGGGTCTGACCTCTGACCTTGCCGGCACGAGCCAATGAACCGTGAACCTTGCCTGAAATTAACAGACAACGATCAGATTAGCGGTGACTGATTACACCAGCGATTAATGAGCTGGATAAATTGGATAGAGCTTACCCATGGTTGATCTTTTTACGAAGACGCAGAGAGGATTCGCAGATTGATTTTTCGGCTGCTGCTTAGTGCGGTACGATGGCTTCAGGAAAAAGGTTCTAGGGTTAGGGATTTATGGTGATATAACAGGATCTGAAACGGGCTGGACTGTTGAGTCGGTTTCCCGGACTAGTTGGGCTAATAATAGTACTTATTGGGGGCCTGTTTGGTTTAAAATCTCTAGTTTTATTGGCCCATTTCTATCCTTCTGGATTTTGTAGATTATCAAAATTAACTTAATTAAGACATTAGTTAATATTAAAAATCGACTTCGTCTTGTCCATTGTTAAATATTTTTTGTTTATCAAACGTTCATATTTCATACTTAACATTTTAACAAACAAGTATATATGTGCAAATTATGAACATGTGTATTGTTAAAAACAAACTGGATAGACCTAGGCTTGTTACATGTGTATCTTGTAACTCAACCATTCCCTCTTATTGTATGGATGTTATCAAAATCCCTGAAACTTGCATTAGCAAGATTGATCAAATTCAAAGTGATATGTTCTTTAGAGTTGTTTTGAGCTCGAACACTATTGCAACTAGGGGTGTTTATCGAACTGAACATGGGCGCTTATCGAACATTTGTGTTAAGACTTTTAGTGTTCGTGTTCGTGTTCGTCGAACAACTCATTCACTTATTCATGTTCAATTTGTTAAGATTTTTCTTTGTTCGCTAGTGTTCGTTAAGCTTTTGTTGCGAACAGTTCAATTTGTTTGTTCGTTAAGGCCGTGGTCGTGTTAAAACCCAAAACACAATATAAAAATATTACAAAACAGATATTTACAAAACCCACCCCTCCTAGATTCCCACTTTACAAATTCAGACCTGCTATTTCAACATTTAAAATTATTCCAAAAAATGAACTGAATTACAAAACCAATTACAAACAAACTCGCTGGTCAACGTCGTTGCTTATGTCATCCGGGATAATGATCGGGTACACACACCCAATGCTGACATGGACTTCCATGTCAGCATTGCCGCCATACCTTGTTGGTTTATATGTAATTGTAGTGGAAATTAGTTCTTAGGGTTTGTGGTCTGTGATTGTCATACACGCGCGGGATGTATGTAATTGTTATATTATGACGTGGGTTTATATGTAATTGATTTTGCGAATTGTTCAAAAAAGTAGGTGTCACTAGCCGTTATTTTTTGAACATGTGGCCTTCTTATAGTACTTCTTTTTCCCGTTTTGCACCACTTTTCTTCATCCAATCTCTGTAAAATAATGGACAGAGCAATGGCAAACAATGGCTCATGTTCGAATGAAAGAAGAAGACAACCTACTCTTGCTTTTTGCCGACATTTCAACTGCACAAGGTATTACCCGGTGGTAACTTGAATAGCTCAAAGAACAATGACAAATTGTACTATCGATGCCTTGACCATGGTTTCTCTCATTGGTACAAGTTGGATGATGACATTGGAGTTACTCACCAAGAATCACAGGAATTTGGGGAGTCAAGCAACAGCATGAGGACTGAAGTTACAGTGCAAGAAATGAAGATCCGGATGGTTTGCTCAGAAAGCTTGTAGCAATTAACCCAGTGTTGTTTGGTGTATATTTATGTTGTCTAATCTTGAAAATTATTATCTAAATCTTATTTATGTTATGTAAGAAGCAAGTAGCAGATTGTCTAATCTTCAATATGTAAGAAGCAAGTAGCAGGTTTATGTAAAGTCAAATGGAGGAAAACACCATTCCATAAACATCCAAATCATCTGGGTTCAATTGTTAAAAAGCCATAACTTAGCATTACAAATCCAAGTGAAACATCATAAATCTTCCAAAATGAGATAGCCTAACAAGTTCAGAAAGCACCAATAATCATCAAAAGGTGGAGTCAAATTTTGATAAAATTGACTAATCCTGAAAGTAATCTGGCTGAGTCATGGTCTGGCTTGATTGATGGTCACCACCAGTAGCCGCAATCTTCCCCTTTTTCTCTTTAGAAGGTCCTTTTGCAGCTGCTTTTCTTTTTGTCTGAAACATAAAGGAATCATAAGCAAATACAGAACCCTAGCAAATAACCAAAGCAAATATATGCAAACTTATTTGAAAAAAATGCACACATACAATACCTTAGATGCAGCAGTTGAAGTATTTTTACCAGCTGAAGTACTTTGAGGGGGTGCAACAGTTGCTCCAGATTTCTTCTTTTTCTGTTTAGGCAAAAAACAAGTATCGTATTAGAATCAGTATAGAAAAATAATCCACTACAGTTGACAAAATTGAGGGAATTACTTACACATTTGCTCTTGTTGATTTTATCAGAAGAGCTATATTAACAAATTGAACCATTGTAAGAATCTCACTCCCATAGAAGGGGAGAAGCTAAAGGTTTTGACCTCGAATGGTTAATCGAGGGTCGTGAACCATTATGAGAATCCTAGTCCCCAACAAGGAGAAAAGCTAAAGGTTTCTACCCCGAATGGTTTATCAAGTGTCTTGAACAATTGGGAGAATCCCAATCCCAAGCAAGGAGAGAAGCTAAAGGTCTCTACCTCGAATGGTTAATCGAAACAATTGAACCATTGTAAGAATCTCACTCCCAAAGAAGGGGATAAGCTAAAGGTTTCGACGTCGAATGGTTAATTGAGGGTCGTGAACAATTATGAGAATCTAATCCCCAGCAAGCAGAGAAGCTAAAGGTTTCTCAATCGAGTGTCATGAACAATTGTGAGAATTCCAAACCCAAACAAATGGATAAGCTAATGGTTTCTATCTCGAATGGTAAATCGAGAAAATTTAAATATTGTGAGAATCACACTCCCAAAGGAGGGGATAAGCTAAATGTCTCGACCTCGAATGGTTAATCGAGGGTCGTGAACCATTATGAGAATCATAATCCCCAACAAAGAGAGAAGCTAAAGGTTTCTACCTCGAATGGTTTATCAAGTGTCTTGAACCATTGGGAGAACCCCAATCCCAAGCAAGGGCAGACGACTTGATAATTTTTACAGAGGGAGGTGAGCTGGATCTGCAGAGAGTGATGAGCTTTTCGAAGCATTATGAAAGAGCATCTGGGCAGAAGATTAATATTCTTAAGAGTGTTGGGAACTTTTGAAATGAATCCCAACAAATAGTCTTACATTCAAAGGAGAATGGTTAATCGAGGGTCGTGAACAATCGTACACTCAAACTGCTCTACAATTCGAGTTTTACCAAAGGAGAAAAAATTATTTAAGCACATGAGTGGAATTGGCCTCACATTATGCCCATGTTTACAACTTATAAGGACGACAATAGTCTAACCATGGAACAAAATCTTGTTCTGTTTTATATTAATTTCAATATTTATTTTAGAATCATTAGTTTACTATAACAGAGGAACCGTGTTATTGTGGCACATATCGCTGTATATAAATTGGTGTTTATGATTATGTAGTCATGTAATATGAGAAGTGGGAGATAATTAACCTTTCACATTATAACATAAGCAAATTGAAGTACTAATGAAGAAACAACAAACAATATAATTATAAAATTTAGCAAAAAATTAAGTTTAGAAGAGCAACATAATAAAATACATGAAACATGGATTCATCACGTGCATTGTACACTTATTCCCTGAGATCACTCGTCGAATTAATTAGTCAATCACTCACAAATACTTTAGACTCCATTTTGATAGACCAACCAAAATTAAAAATTAATTATCACTAGCATTAATGTGTTTAGGCAACCATTTTCCCCACACTTACGTGCCGTTGCAGCAACTGATCATGTGTACTGTATTTATACCATATTTGTCTATAATTATGACGAATAATTGTCCATCATCACTAATTAATCACACAGAATAACTATGTTTACCTGAACCGAAATTTATAAAATCAAAATTGAACTTAACTTATTAACTAAATGAAACTAATTTAAATTGAAGTAAGATATAAATTATAGCTAAGCAGAGTTAAACTGAACTGAATAAAATTAGAATGAACTTATCAAAATCAAATTGAACTGAATAAAATTAGAATGAATTTATCAAAATCAAATCGAGCCGAATCGAACTGAAGTGATTTTAATTTGAAGATAAAAATGAATAAATCAAGAATGACATATAAGTAGGTTAACTAATTAACACTACTTTTCATTTGATCAAAGATATTAATGTATGAACCAAATCAATAGTAGAAACTAGAATGGAAGAAAAGAGAAAGGATGAAGAAGAATGCATTTTTATTCGCATTACATGACTTTGAAATAGCTCCGATAAACTCTAACATTATGCCGTTGACATCTATAAAACTCAACTAAACTAATTAGCTATACATATAGTAAATATGACCTCCAAAATCGATTCCCTTTAAGAACTAAGATGAAACAATGGATTCTTCAGATAACACCAACCATTTTTGCGCATGCCATGTACAGATTCTTCTCATTTGTGCTTCGTTGATCGATAGAGCATCCCTTACGTCACATTCACGAAAAATGTGCTATGTGTAGGATAATCAAGTAATGAGCTGTAGGGTATACATTACAAGAACGATTGACTAATGGTGTAAAGGGTTGGGACCATTGGGAACGAGCCTCTTCTCCACACCATAGCGCGGGTCAATCGTGTTGTCGCTCTTCTGGCGTGCATGGCGGTTCAAGAATGGTGTTAAATCGACCTTGCTCATGAGGGATTTTCTATGTGAAATCAAAGAAGGTGAAGGCATGTAGAGTCCATGAAAGAGTAGGAGGAAGAGCCAAATAGATGTGAGTAAAAGAGGAAGGACTCTCATTGTGAATTGAGATTAGTGTGATAGTGAATTGGGAGAAGGTTTTGAAGGACAAGCATGGAGCAATGAAATAAGGAGTATGAAATGGTTGAATAGCTTTTAGTCTTGTTTTAGAGGTTTGAGAAAATTTTGAAGAGTTTGACAGCTTTGAGTCGAAATAAAGTACTAGGGTTGAATTTGATGGTACGTGTTTGCTTTCATGTGAGTAATTTAGTATAATTCTAGTTTAATGTCAAAACTAGGTAAGTTTAGTGCAGTTTTCAAGGAATGTTCCTTAAAGTTCAAGGAACAAAATTTATTGATAATCTTAGCTTTCTGAAATTAGTACTTCAATCCAAACTTGGCTCAATTTGAATATCAATGTAGTCACTATTTAACAAATATGCATAAAACTACGGACATTAGTTATATTACCGGAATTGTACATTTAAATTAACGGTGAAATTTCTCTTAGTATGTAATTGTTTGTCAAGGTGTGATTAGTTTATGTGGGTAAAGATAGAAGCGGAGTGCTAATTAACGTGATCGAGGTGCAGGTTTAATTGTTGTGGTGACGGAGCTATGGGTTTTTTGTGATTATCTCGATTGTAATAGGTTCTTGTTAATTTTATAGTCGTGGTTTTGACCTTAAAAGTAGGTTTGGACGAGTTTTCTTGATGTGTTGATTTTCTTCATAATTGTTTAGTCGAGAGCATTACTTGTGCCATTGGCTATTATTAATAAATTTTTTGGCTGTTTAAAAAAAAAACAGAAGATGCACTATCGAATTTTATGTAGTACGATAATAATAGTAATATGTGGTAAAAGTAAATTTCGAAAATGACCTTAATATTTTCTTTTGAATGTTTGATTAAGGTTGTGTTCTCTTCAACCGAAAATCACTTCAGTTCAATTCAGTTCATTTAAGTTCAGTTCAACTCGACTTAGTTATAATTTATATCTTATTCAAGTTTAGTCCAATTCAGTTCAGTGTAGTTCAGTTCAGTAAATTTTAGTTGAATAAAATAATCCTAATATACTATACATCAATTAACTGCTTAATCATTTTTTTATTGTACGTGAGAAAATCCAATGAATAAGGTTCGATAGATATGAGAAAGCATTAAATATCCATCTCTTGAAAGTAGGAATTAGTTGGTCAAAATTCTGTCTCAATACTCGTGAGTAGAGTATGAAATGTGGTATAGTAATATTGGAGAAAATGTTGCAGCATTTGAAGGGTGGGGAAAAGTGTATTTAATTATGGCAAAGTTTGTGCAAGAAATCAGGCTAAATCGCGTTGTTGTTCACTTACGCCCCAAAAGTTTACGTGGGTGCATTTTCACTCTCAGAAACCTTAAATAATGTACACTATGCAGTTAATTACCGAATTACTTTCGCACAGATTAGTACAAAGATTTCAAATTAAATCGCACAGTCACATCTGGCTCGAAGTAGTTATGAAGTCTAATTTTATGCATACCAACATTTACATATGATGATTATACTCTACGCGAACTATGGAACCCTGGAAGATTTATCCGTCCCAGTGAAACAGTAGCCTCTCATCTCATATATGACGGAGCCACCTGCAAATATACCTCAACACATGTATAATGAATTGGATTGTAAGTTAAATTATCTAAGTTGATTTGTTTAGGTTTTCAAATTGAATCAACTATAAAGAATGCAATTAGGCAGAATTTCCAAATAAGCCCACTTCGAGTAATGAGTAACTATTGGGCCTGCATTGTCAATGTCTTAAATTGGGCCTCAAATTAGCTTTTTCACAAACCGACCATGTCCGTTACATTGTATTATTAGAATTTAAGAGATATATATATATATGAAACACATATTACCAAGTTATCAAATTGAATTGGGAAAATCAAATTTCCAGGCAAAACCGATTGAGATCAGGAAGAAGAAATTCAACCAGCTTTCATCCTTACACAATGGTACGTTTCGTAATTGAACCTCAAGTTTCCTTTTTTAATATTTATTGAAGGTTTAGGGTTTTGAATTTCGATTTGATGGTTAGTTCATACCCTAATTTGTGATCAATATCATACATGTTTAGTTGTTAAGATCATTAATTGAGCTATCGTATTTCACTGATTTAGTTCTTATGATCATTAATTGAGCTAGCAGAGATATGGTTTGCGAATTTTCAACATGTTGGATTTGATCTGAATAGGGTTTCTAAGTTCTGACATGATTTATGTGTTTTCTGCAGTCGACTCTTGCAGCTGCGAGGGCTGATAATTTTTACTATCCACCGGAATGGGAGCCGAAAAAGGTATGGATGTAATTCTTATGTGGATTGACAAACATGGTAGATGTTTGATGATGGATCGTGTGGTTAACATTCGTTGTGTTTTCAGGGTGGGTTGAACAAGTTCAATGGGCAGCATGCTTTGAGGGAGCGAGCTAAGAAAATCGATCAAGGCATCTTAGTAATAAGGTACTACACAGTCAGTGAAGAATAAAAGAGCAGTACATCATTGAGATTATATTATGCATTTACCGTGTATTATATGTTGATTGGTTTTGTGGTTAAGCTGTTTGTGTTATTAGTGTTAGTCCTATAAAGTACTGCATGTCGATATCTTGGCACCCTAATGTTAGTGTGAATTGGCCGATTTATTGAGCCTTGTGTTTATGGATTTGTAGTAGAATTTCAGTTTAAGCCGTCATCTCTAGTTGTACTTCGGATAGGGGTTTTGGGCGTTTTTATGTGATTGGTTGGAGAAATGAAAATTCTTATCCTACAAAAACCACTTCACTGTGAAAAGTTGTAGGATTATCCAGACTCATGAATCATGATGCAAATCATGTTAATCTTAAAATGAACCCAGAAGAAAACTCTGAATTAAGAATTGTCTTGGGGCTCTATGCTAATCATGTTGAGAGTAGCCTGATCCCTGAAAAACGACCATAGGAAATATATCAACCACTGCTTTAGCAAAACCTGGTGTGTCAGAAATTCAGAAGATTATAGCAAGTACACTTAATAAAAGTTTTCAAGAACTCTATATTCTGATGCTTATTAATGGAACTAATTCTTTGATTTCACAGATTTGAGATGCCGTATAATATTTGGTGTGGTGGATGTGAGTCCATGATTGCAAAAGGTGTGCGATTCAATGCAGAGAAGAAGCAAGTTGGGAACTACTACTCAACAAAGGTACTCTATTGTTTTTTTTACTTTTATATTGTTCTTGTATATCTGTGGAGCAGTTGTTGAGATGGCCTCCTATACTTCTCCAGATATGGAGCTTTACAATGAAAGCAGCTTGCTGCAGTCATGAGATTGTTATTCACACAGATCCTCAAAATTGCGAGTATTTGGTAATTAGTGGGGCTCGGAAAAAGATTGAGGAGTATGACGCTGAGGATGCCGGAACTTTGGTGCTTCCAGTAGATGAGGGTGAGTATGTCTGTAATTTCTATAACAATTATCTGCATTCTGCAATACATTGAAATATACAAACATAATCATTGTTATGTGTGCGAACTATTAGTTTAGTTTTACTATTCCTTGCCCATTGCTCAAAAGTTTCTTATACATCTACAGGGAGGTATATGTCATGTTTGTTGCGGATGAGGGTTTGTGTATAAACTATACACAACTTTAGTGGATATCAGTTACATTGTAGTTAATGGTGGTTGTGGTGGGGGGTGCGTGATAGAACTGAACATATCAGGATTCTGCCTCTTTTTTCCTTTGTCATGAGATCGATTATTAGTATTTTAGTTTAGTCAAAGTAATCTGACACAAATATCTAACTATATTTATCATCACTTTCTAGACAGAAGTAAACTGGCAGATCCTTTCAAGCGGCTAGAACACCAGGAAGGAGACATGAAGAAAAAGAAAGAAGCCGAGCCATTACTGGTACGTTTGCAGAAAGTCTCTGATGCGAGACATTCAGATGACTATGCATTGAACAGATCACTTCGAACGAGGCTTAGGGATCAAAAGAAAAGAGTTGCTGAAGAGGAGGCTCATGCGAGGAAATCTGGACTTGGTATTAGGCTTCTCCCTGCCTCCAAAGAGGATGCTGCTGCTGCTTCACGTGTTAGATTTGCAACTAAGTTTGAGAAGAACAGAAAGGACAAGAGAGCATTAATCCAAGCAGCTTCGATCTTCTCAGATTCATCTGCTTCAGATAAAAGGCGAATGGAGCTAGAAGGTAAGAGGAGAAAAATAAATGCAGCGTCTGCTTCAAAATTATTATCCGGGGGATACAAGCCATCATCATGGACTCGGGATGCTGTGCCTTCTCGCAAGTTCAGAAGGGCTTAAGAAGTTTAGATGACACATCTACAGATCAATGTAGCTAATCAAATCATGGATCTTGAAGTATTTGATCTGCATTATGAAACTGAATAATTCAAGATGATCACACATAGCTTCTGCTTAGCCAATATGTAGTGTTCGCTGTTTAAAACTTTCTTTTTGTAATGTCGTATGTGTACAAATCTTATGGTCTGTCTTACGAGTGGTGAGCAAATAGTGGTTGTGGTGATAGTAACGTTATGTGTAATGATAATGTACTTGATTGGAGGAAAACAGCTCGTGTTGTCTGAAATAGTGGTGACTATATGTTATGGGGATTGTTAAACGCAGGATCGTTTTTACTAAGCGTAGGACATATTTTTATATATTACACACGGTCCAACAAATTATATAAATATTAGTCAATGGTCTGTCGATACTCGACAGGGCATGGTGATAAAACTCAAAAACATAAAAATCATTATTGTACAAAAAATGATGTATCTAAAAAAAAATTGCTTTAAGCCTTCAACACTGCATCGATGGTCATTTATTAATCCGATTTGATTCGATAAATTAAAATATTAAAAAAACATATTAGATGTGAACTTCATGCTTGTATAGAAACATTAAATGCCTTACTGGCACTTTTATAAATATATTAGATCTATATTCTAGTTGGTGAGTCATTTCACTCACCAAAAATTCAACTCGGTAACCTTAATTTTCATTTGACCATTAGGATTCATGGGAATGAAAAGTTTTTGGCTGCATTGATTGAAAATATCATATTTGCCTCAATGATGTGTTTTTAAAGTTAGTATCTACCAGCCTTGTGTCATTGCAAAATATGTCAGAAATATTCGTCGAAGACAGTCAAGTGCCTCGGTTTCTTCCATAATGTTAAAAAAAACGAAATCTATAATATGTAGATTTAAGAGATTTAATCATCAAAATTAAATCCCCTTTAATTGATTACTACATGTTGTCAATCACGATTTTAAACCTATTCAGTTGTTAATTTGTCAGTTAAACATTCCGCACCTTTTAGAAAAAAAATCATAAGACCCAAATTGATCCCTAGAAACAACACCAATACCACCCGTATGTAGAATCTACATACACAACCACATCGTCAAAATTAACTAATATGATACCAAGATCATGTCGAAGAATTCTAAGGTAATACTTACTTTGTTCCAATAATTTTTTTTTATTTTTCATTTTAGGCGTTCCACTTAAAACTTTCTATTTCCTATGTAAACCCACTATCCTCATTATTAACATTTTAATCATTCTATTTTAAACTTTATCAATTATATTTCTTACCTTTTACTATACACTTAATATTACTTAATCTATACCAACCATTTCTTAATCAAACTTCTTAAAATTTGTGTATAAATTATGTAACAAGAATTGTAGGGAACTAAGGGAGTAAGAGATAGTTTTTCGATAATGCCCCGTCTCCTTTGAATAGAGATCCGATCATTGGGACCGGAGCAGTTACTCATGAGCTGCTCTTTGAGAGTTATGTTGTCTCCCACAGTACATGTACATGTTATTTCACATTTACAAAGGTAATAATAGATAGTTTTCCAATAATGCCCCGTCCCATTTGGACATAGACTAAGATCATGCGGTACCATGTCCAGGAATTTCAAGGTAATAATCGATAGTTTTTCAGCAACGCCCATCTCCTTTGTACACAGACCCGACCATTTGAGCCAGTGCAGTTGCTCATGGTCTGCTCTTCAAGTGATATGTTGGTCCCATTGCATATTTTACCAGTAAACCTCAAACCTAAAGAATCACAAAGTAATAATAGATGGTTTTTCGGTAACGTCCCATCTCCTTTATATAAAGATCCGTCCATTTGGACCAGTGCAAGTATTCATAGGCTACTCTTTGAGTGACATATATATGTTGACCCCCACTTTATGTTTCATATGTCAGCCTCAAACCAAATAACCGCAAGGTAATAATAGATCGGTTTTCGATAACGTCCCGTCTCCTTTGGACAAAGATCAATCCATTTGGGCCGGTGCAGTTACTCATGAGTTACTCTTCGGGTGATATGTTGGGCTCCACTTTATGATTCATTTGTAAGTCTCACACCCGAAGAATCACAAGGTAATTAATAAAAAATAGTTTCTCGATAACGACCCGTTTCCTTTGGACAGATACCCGACCATTTGAGCGGGTGCAATTACTCAAGGGGTTTTTCTTCGGTGATATTTACCCCCACTGTATATTGCATATGTAAGCTTCAAACCCGAAGAATTGCAAGGTCATATATAATCGATAGTTTTTCGGTAACAACTCGTCTCCTTTGGACATAGACCTGACCATTGGAGTCGGTGTAGTTATACATGGGCTGCTTCAAGTGATATGTTGGCCCCCACTGCACCAAGGCATGCCATTTCACGCGCACTTTTTTATCCTCACTCGTTGGCGCACATGTCAATGTTAGGAGTTGGTCACCCATCCAATATAGTATTGTACTATTGTCCAAGCCCCCTTAACATTGTAGTTCTTATGGACGAATGCAAATTGTTGGTATGATTAGTGCTCTCAACTCTTTCAGTCATTTGAAACTTATATGACATTGTGTGATGTGCCCGTAACACCTTTTCCAGAACAATTGTTGCTCTCCCTCTTCAATTTCACGACATCCCATCGCACATTTTCCGGAGCAACTGTCAACCAATTGTGAGTTTTGGGTTGGCTTAGTTCTTATACCATTCGTAACCCCCATGTCCTCTTATGGTCCTGCGAGCGTTACTCATGGGTTGTTTTTTCGGATGATATGATGGCTCCAATGTATCAACACAGGTCCCTTCTTGCACACTTTATCATGGCTTATGTGCATACCATGTAACTTTCTAGTTTGTCATTAATGCTATGATTATTCCAAAGAGAAAGAATGTTTAATTCTGGAGGTCTTACGTGTGGATTTATAATAAGAAAGTGCACCTTGTTGGTACAAGTAGTGCTATCAACTCCTCTAAGCTCTCTGGAACTTAACTAAAATCTTATATGTTACATTTCCACTCAATTTGAGGATAATTACAATAGAATGTAATTAGATTACAAAATTAATTATTTTCAGGTCAACATGTGATTAGATGGAACACCTAAGCACAAACAACAATTTGGTAACATTGCCTCAACTTATTGAACGCATCTTTATATACATCATTCGTGATAGATGGTATTTCTTTCCATCTTTGTTTCAAAATTATGTTTTGAGACTCTTTCACAAAGTGACTCATGAATAAAGTAACACAAAGCTAAGTATGGGTGAGTACTTATGTGGAAGGTAGAGCCTAACATAAGCGAGTGACTGTCCTTAACTCTTGTTGATTTCATTGCAAAGTATACAAAAATAAAAAACTACTTCTAATTATAATTTATGGGGAACTTGGTATTGTTAAAGGGGCTCATCATTATTCTCGGAATAAAAAACTTTTGCCCCACATCTCTCTAAGCTACAAGTGAAAATATAGTGAATTTTTAAGATCTATGACAAAAAAATAAATCCACTTACATATATGGAGAATGTAATACACCATTATTGAATCAAATATACATGATTTAAAGAACATATGGTACATCCGTTCAATTTAACGAACGTAAGTAACATATATGCATATTTTGTAGAATGTACATATATATACAGGTTTATAAATCTATCACGCAAGTGATATCATTGCAAAGTTCAATCCGTATATATAAACTGAATATCTTATAAGGAACAAAGGTATACATGTTCACCTACGACCAATAATTATAGATTATATAACTCTAGTGGTTCTTTAATAAACTCACCAGGATCATCTATTCTTACCAAATTAATTATTTTCGGGTTATGAATCCTTACAACTATTATTAGAATTTTTAGTTCGGGATTATCTATGATCGATCTGTTTTACAACATATCATTAATCATCTTAATAAAAGATAAAAAAATGTTACTAAAGTATATTAGCAACTCTACGGTGAGATATAATTAAAAAGAAAAGGATATAAACTTTAATAGTGAGATTATTATAAAAAGAGTGATTAAGGAGTAGCTTTATAAATTCATTAACATGAGTATATGAAATGAGGCGTCCGAGACTTGGAATGTCATTTTATCATTAGTAAAACTAATCGAAAGAAATGAAAAATTAATTCGACAGAGTGATAGATTTAGGCAAGTGTTGGGTATGAACTATTGATAGGCTAAAGAATTAATTGAAATAATAATTGTTATGTGTAGGATTCGATGTTTGGGCACAACTAAATGATGAAATATACAGTCAGCACTTTTTATTTTATTAGTCAATCAAAACATTTCGTTTTGCCAACACTAATAAGTTTCACCCAATTAGAATATTTGAATCTGCCACATCAACATGTGACATGGCTTCACCACAAGGCTTGAAAAAGTCTTCTTTTCATAATGATATAGATAGAATTAGTTTCAATTTTTGTAAAATTTATAAAATTATCACATTTTCGAAAATATATAAACGTATATATACTACGATACATAACGAAAATCAATATTATAAAATTATTAATCATATTTTACAAATAATGATGAATTTGAAACATTTATATTGTTATAATTCATATTCATTATTTAATTATCTTTACATTAATGGTTTTTTTAAATTAAAAAATTAAAAAAAAAATCAAAAACTGACTAGGATCGTGTCGTGGCAGATCTGCCAGATTGGAGTGTCGCTCCGATCAGAGCTGTGCAACTCCGATTGGAGTTTTGCACAACTCCGATCGGTTGGAGCTGTGCAGCTCTGACCAGATCGTCGGAGCTTCTCCGGCCAGTTCGGAGCGGCGGAGTTCTTCGTTCGTGTTCTAAGTCTTCGTTCTTCGTGTTCTTTTAAATTTTCTTCGATTTTTTTCTGGATAATATGATTGGTTCAAATAAACATGTTTAGATGTTTTTTTAGGTAAAATTATAATTATTTATAATTATAAGACTATTTCATTATTTATAATAAATGTGGTGTTGTTTATAATATATAAAAATATGTTATGTATTTAATAAAAGTTATTATGCTTTTAAAAATATTTTGAATATGTGACGAAGAGGATAGTATGCTATGTGACGATGTGGATATTATGGTTCGGTTTCATTTCAAACTCTGCTCGAAACGAAGTATGTGGAATAGACAGTCCATTAAAGAAAAGTTTGGGAAACTATTTATAAGTTGAAAATGACAAAAGATGAGATTAAGGCATGAAAATCATAGCAGACAGGAAGAGCACGAATGGAACCATATCTTTTGTTCTTTCATGCTCTGTTTTTACACTTGCTTATTATTTTATATATATATCTTTAGATTCGGATCAATACGAGAGATTTCTTCACCTTATCAAACCGTACAGATATATAATGAACCTTTAAGAGTCAAATGATCGGCGTATTTCAAGGCACCTAATCCACATTCTATTCTATTTCAACACAATTTCTATTGTTCTTTTGGATATATTTTCTGCTTAAACAAATGAGAGTTCTACTCTCTATGTTTATGTTTCAATTGATAATATCTGTAATTTTCTTGAAAACATATAAATATATCTAGAAAATGTATCTAGATATGTGACTTTACATACGAAGGGAACATATATAATTATATTGTATTTTGATTTCATTTGGTAGGTTAAAATTATTATAAAGATAACTTTCCTTGATAAAATTAAATACTGTATAATCAATTTTCCTCGTATCTACCTAATTTGTGACTTGTCAATACGATTATTGTTGTTGCGATTAATGCAAACATAGAATCTATTGGTGAAATTCTGTGGCTAGCTATATCGATGAGCTTGAATCTAGGTAGAGTCCTATGCATAATGAAGTACAAAAGCATAATGATTATCAAATAGTAAGATGATCAGCCCTTTTGCAAGTAAAGTCCAATGCGCATGCTACATATGTATCCACTTTATAATAAAGTACGGTACATATATTTCTATCTATCAAATCAAAAAAAAAAAGACAAAATAAATACATTTATATTTTTTATATAAATAAAAGTATCTTATATTTGAGGCTAGCTAACCACTACTTCATCCGTACATCAACCTTCATATATTAGAGTTGACACATAATTTTAAGCGAAAAATTAAAGTAATGATAAAAAATAAAGAAGGTATGGAAATGTGTAATTTTTATGTAAAATTGAGATTATTTATTATTTATTAGTGGTAGGGTAAATTATTTTTTAGTAATGTATGAAGTTTGATAAAACGGTTAAAAATGATAAATGTATGAAATTTGTTTAAAGGGGAGGAGTATAATTTTTTACCTATTTTTTGCAGGTGCTGATCGATCTTCATCGACTATGTGTCAAATTAACCTGCATTTCTTGGTTCTGGATTTCAAGCTAGCTGTTTCATGCATGTATCCAAATTGATATAATCCAGGTGATTTTATTGTTTCATTTCTACTTATTATTTTGTGATTTGAGTACTTATCTGCATGGATAAAGCTTCTTTTTACTTTCATTATCCGTTTCATAGTGTTCTTAATGTATAGTCATCACCACTTCATCTAGATACCTAATATGGCTGTGATATCGTAAGTTTTCTTTTATATGTTTCTCTTGAAAAAACATGGCAAGTTTGGTAGCTCTAAGCATATGATAATCTCCATCTAGCCGGTAGAAAACTAACATACCAATTTTGCATTCTATGTGAAAATATTTTTATATGAATTCATTGTACAAATCAAATTCTCAAGTAAGAAGAGAGAATTTGATCAAGGAAAAATGAACAAGTGAAGAAGATAGTTGAATTGAGCTGTTTATATACTAACCAACTCGAATGTACTATCTCTAATGCCTAATATACGAGCCGTGAATCTCTTTATAATATAACGTAATGTGCTGAAACACGATTTCTTCATAGCTGCTGCATTTCTCTTTGTCTTTGATTGCTCCGCTGACTTGCTTCTTTGGCTCACAAATTATGATTAAATATTATAATTTGTGTGTAGTCTAATACTGTAAGGTCCGTAAAATTTTCTCGTGTAATCCGAAAAATTAATTAAATATTAATTTTATTATTTTGCATGAGCGAAAATATTAAACGAGTATATTAGGTCGAATTTATAATTTTAACGCCGAGCGGATTCGACGTTAAAGGAAGAATTGAGATTATATTAATAAAATAATAATAAAAATAATAAAAATAAAAATTATTTATTTTAATTTTTCTATGGCTCAAGTTCGACTCAAAAAGTGCCCGAGAGTCGATTTTGTATTTTTCCGAATTTTATTTTGGAGTCGTTTGGAAGCAAGAATGAGCCAGTTGTATATAATAGCAAAAGTACCAAGATACCCCTACTCCTCCTTCTTCTTCCTTTACGCAGCCTGTTCGTTTTGGACATTTCCCTTCCACCTTCTTCCCCAAATCAACTAAACTGTCTGTTGCCAATTCACCATGCCAAAAATTAATCCTCCTCGTGCCAACACCACCGATTCCCGTGCCAACTTGTCACCGCGTCAACCAATCCCCGCCGTCGTGCCAAGGTGGAGCCGACCGGGACCAATGCACGTGGGAGGACATTGGATTGCGGCCGATGGAACGTGGCACGCGGAGAGGAAGCCGCGTAAGGCGGCGTGAGCCACCTGGCTGGCCACGCAGCGGCTCCCCGGCAACGGCCAACTCCTTCACCGCCATTCTACTCCTATAAATAGGAGGTATTCCTCCATTGTCACACACCCCGTTCCACTGCTTCTCCTCTCCTTCCTCTCTCATTTTCTTCCCACCTCTAGCCACCACTATCCACCGTGCACCACCACCGGCGCCACCCATCTCTGCCACCCTACTCCGGTCACCACACCACCACCACTGCCCGACTGATCCGGAATTGAGTCGTTCGCTCGACCAAAATTCCGGTAAGTATCTCGGTCGTATTTCGATTTCATTCGAATAACGAACGAGAAATAATTAATAATTCCTCGCAGCCGTGCCGCACCGGCAACACCACCTCGACTGTCGTCACCCCGCCTCACGCTCGACCTTTGCTCGATTAGTGTCGCGATTATCCCTCGTTTATTATCGTTATTATCGTTTATCACCGATTATTATCGGTTATTATCATTTATTATCGTAATTTGGGAATTTAAATTATACTGTTATACTGTTTAAATTATTAGAATAGCTGATAATATTGAATACTGTATATAGTGTAACTGCAGTTGGATATAGCATCGACTGGCCGTCGACTATAGGATGGTTGCTGCGGGTTGCGGACTGTTGGTTGAGTTGGAATTATACTGTATACTGTTGGGTTACGTGTAGACGTCGACTGGTCGTCGACTAGGGAATTGTAGTATAATAATACTGCTGGTGATATTGCACTGTTGAGGCATTTACTGGCCAATTGTTGTTATAGGTTGGAAAATTATACTGAGACATACTTGTCGTCTGTTGTCTGAATTTATCTGTTAGGAGTCATATACCGGATATAGGTTTGGAAAATTATACTGAGACGGACTTGCCGTCTGTTGTCTGAACTTATCTGTTAGGAGTCATATACCGGATGTAATTTTATAAAATAAAATAAAATGTCACAATGACGGTTTTTAGAAGAAATAAATAATTTTAGGACTTATTTAAAGATTAAAGGTCTAGTTTTGCTAAATAGTGTCGATTATTTTAAACGCATGATATTTAATTAACTAAAGTATCGTAAATAATTAGGAAACTCGGATATGGGATCCGTTTACTAGTCCTAAAACTGTTAGGGATTTATTCGGGGTCTTTTAAATAATTTAGTCTGGGGTTTAAGTAGTATTGTTTATATGTTATCAGGAATTTTGGAGTCATCTGACGTACAAGATAGTGGTGAGTGATTACGAGCTTTCGGCATCCGGCCCTGGGAAAGTTTGCTACTGTTCATTCCTCGCATTTTTATTCATGTACATGTTTATGTGTCTGACTGTCTGACCCCGACTGCGACTCCTCGACGACGACCGACCAACTCCGACTCGTCCGGTTTAGACTACTAACTGTATCTCTGTAGACGTCCTGTATTAGGAAACCGTACCTGTATTGACTTGATACTTTAAAATCCTAGTACTAAGTTATGTTGTACAACTTGTTTAGATTCCAGTTGATAAAATTTGTATCCTTTATATCCAAAAGGATATCCTAAAAACACACATTTCTTAGCCCTTCTTGCAAATTTATGCCTTTGAGTCAGTGTACTTACAGAACACAGAGAACCAAAAACTCTCAAATGGTCATAAGTTACAGGTTTGTTGTACAACCTT
This sequence comes from Plantago elongata, assembly GCA_036897095.1. Lineage (NCBI taxonomy): Eukaryota > Viridiplantae > Streptophyta > Magnoliopsida > Lamiales > Plantaginaceae > Plantago > Plantago elongata. The sequence goes on from JAYMSP010000091.1 coordinate 20,536, forward strand.
TCAAAAGGAGTTTGACCATTAAGATTATCGCATGGTAATCTATTAATTATGTGCACAACACACTGAATGTTATCAGGCCAAAAAATTAATGGCAAATGAGATGAGAACAATAAAGACTTGGCAACCTGCAGAATATGTTGGTGTTTGCGTTCTACAATGCCATTTTGTTCAAGTGTAGCAACACATGATTTCTGATGAAGTGTACCTTAAGTGGCATAAAAATCATAATAGAGAAATTCTTTGTCATTATCTGATCTAATGGTTCTCACAGAGGATTTAAAATGATTTTTAACTAAAGTACAAAAATTTATAAGATGTTGCCTTGTTTCAGACTTATGAGTCATGAGAAAGATCTATTTACACCTGGAGAAATCATCCACAATGGTTAAACAAAATCTATAATTATCATGAGAAGTAACATGAAATGGACCCCATATATCAACATGTATTAACTCAAAGCAAGAAGTAGTAATGATTGAACTAACAGGAAAAGGAAGTTTCTTTTGCTTTGCATATTGACAAACATCACATGTCTGAGGTTTATTACATTGTGAAATTCTAGAAATTCGCAATGTGAACATTTTAGCATAAGTAGCATGTCCAAGTCTAGCATGCCAATCTACATTGGTTACAACAGAATGAGCATTGTATAATTTCCCCACAGTATGATCTTCTTTAGCACTCAATGAATCCTTGAGGTGATACAATCCATTTTTAACTTTAGCACAAGTAATCAGCTTGTGAGTTTTCAAATCCTGTAAAAAAACACTTATTAGACAAGAAACAAGCTGCCAATCTAACTGACTTTGTTAAACTTAAAATAGACAATAAGTAAAAGCCAAAAGCAGGTGCATATAAAATATTTTATAAGTTTAAAAAGTCAAAAATTTTGACAGATCCAACCTTGAGTTTGATCTCATGTAGGCAAATTGATACTAATATAGACTTCAGTAGGTATGCAATCAAATAGACTTTTATAAAAAATCATGTGATTACTGGCACCAGTATCTAATATCCAGCTAGATACAACATGATTGCCACTATGAACATTCATGCAAAAAAACATGTTTAAAGCAACTTTATTACCTCTTTTACCTGAATCTGGAGTTAATGATGTAGAAGCAATAGCTGAAGCAACTGTATGTTTAGCTTGACTTTCCTTAAGACTAGCTTGATACTTCTGAAACTCAACAAATTGATTATATGCAGACTGATCAAATGTGAACTCAATATCATCATGAGACTGCTCAGAAGCAATATGAACTGCATCAGCACTTGGCTTAAAAGATCTCTGAATTTGTTGTTGTGACTTGCCATAGATCTTTTGAGGCGTAGCAGAGTTTTTCTTTCCATCCAGGTGGAAATCCATAGATTTGAAAACAAGAATCTACAGTATGGCCAGTCTGATCACAATGAGAACAATGAGGCCTAGTTTTGCCTTTGTACTAAAACCTAGTAAACTTGTTAGCAACATAGGCAACCCCTTGTTTAGGCTGATCATTAACACTCAACATAGCCATAGAATTTGACATACTAGGCAACAAAACTCTCTGATTTTCCTCTTGCATCATAATAGAGTGTCTTTTAGACAATGCAAGCAATGGCAAATTCATCAATAGCTGACTTCTAACATGTGCAAAAGACTCAAGCAATCCAACTAAAAATTTCATGCCACAATCTTGTATGTGTTTCACTAAAAGATTTAAAAACATCACAAACACATTTGCTCATCACACCACAATTGCACTGAGGTAGTACTATATAGCTCATGAACTCATCCCATAAGGCTTTAAATTGCATATAGTAAGTAGTTACCGATCGAGAACCTTGAGCTATGGAGCTCAATTCTTTGTTAAGCTGAAAGACTCTTGGACAATCACACTTCGCAAATTAATTCTTTAGCTCATCCCAAGCCTCATAAGCCAATGTAGTATACAGTAAACTATTGCGAATTTCTACAGAAAGAGCGATTGTGAGCCAAGAAAGCACCATATTGTTGTTTCTTTGCCAAGCAACAAGCATAATCGGCTCCATTGTTGCAATATCAGGAACAATGATGGTTCCATCAACGAAAGCAGCTTTATTCTCTGCTTTCAAGTTCATCATAATCGTTTTTTCCCATGAGAAATAATTCACCACTAAACACTTCACGAGTAATGCACAGACCAATACCAGTCGAATGAATGTAATACAACGATGTGGAATCATCAAACGGATTATGAGTTGATGAAGACGAACCACCATTGACAGTTGCAGGCGGAATAACTCCTTCAGAATTAGTGTTCGCCATCGATAAACAAGAACCGAATCGATTGAAAATAGAGAATCGAGAACAGAGAACAAGATCGAATAAAAAAACGATCGGAGAATCAGGAGAATAAAATTCATTTATTTAGGAATTCAAAGCGTATGTAGCCGATTAGCAAGCTGAAATATATATACACCAAGAGGTCACAGGTTCAATCCTCGAAATGAGTGATTATCTTGTCAAACAACTACAAACGTTTTGACTTCTTAAACATAAAATGTTAAAAAGCTAGTATACTTAGGAGGGACATTCACATTTTGCACCCACCCACATCCACATATCTCTAGTTTCAAAGGAGGTAACCGGTCGCTATCAGTTATCTTATCACGTGGCACTATCTTATTATATTCCTAAAATATTCATCTACTGGAATTAAAATGTGCAGTCGGCCCCTATCTTGGAATGAACTCTTAAGGATACAGAGGTCTCTTGACTCTGACATATATAATCAGTAACAGATAACATAACAATTATTATAATTTATTATTGTGCACATTTTGGTACGTAGCAAAATATGAAAACGACTCAAAGGCCACAATATCACCACATATGATCGATCAATCATAATAAATACTACGACATGTTTCAAATAGATCAAACTCGACATTGCATTTATTTCCCCAATTTTGCTCATGTTTAATTATATACGTTTCGAACTTCAACCTTTAAATAGTTTATATGCTCCCTGAGGCCAAACAATAGGTTTTTTCTAGGCTAATTTGAAGATGAATTACCAAGAAGTTGGAGTGTATATCTTTGGGTATATCCATATATATTCCACCATATCTTTAATTTTGATATTTTACTTATCTTTAATTACTTAATGACTAAAAAGTCTGAAATAAAATCTACTCTAATTCTACTTCGATTATAATTTAGGCTAAGTTTTATACAGTTAATTAATATGAAGAAGATATGTATATTTCCATCCGGAAATTTATGTTCTAGGTGATGAATTTTGTGCTAAATTCGTGTTGCAAGAACCAAGGAATCGAAAAGCAAGCCCAAAGTCCGAAATGGAAAAGGGAAATGAATTCCCCGGTGTTCATTACGACAAGCCCTGAGACTGGAATGGACTCGCCGCCGCGAGCTTTGACATAACTATTTGGTTATGATGCTTGTTGCGGCGAGCTTTGACACAACTCTGAGCCCTAATTGAAGGGACGGATTTTCAGATTTTTCAAAATTTTCACTTGATTTTTCATGAAACAACACCTCCCTCAAGTTGTGCATAAAGGGATTATAGATATGTGATGAAATTCTTCACAACTACAACACACCACATGCAAGCCATACTTGTTCTGAAAAATCCTCCACTCTTGCTCCCTTGAACCTTCTTATACACTCAAACTATAGTCCGTCAGAGTCACTCATCGGAGAATTTTTATTTTGGGAGTCTATTTATCAAAGTTCGTTAACTCGTAGAATACCGAGAAAGATGCCTCGAATTGCACCGCATCACTAACCGCTAGCTGGTTATTGAACAATACAGGCTTTTACACTAATGGCTGAAGCATAATTGATTTCATATGATCTTGATTTAATTTGCCGCGTTGCATTTATGGTGTCAGTTCACCTATTAAAGTTGCTTAACGTACGTACATATATGTAGCAGTAGCACAGTACCAGGTATGAAAATTTTACAAATCATTGCATGCAGTACGATCTTCATACGCTTAATTGCTTCTTGTGTTCGATCGACTATAATGACTGCAGATACATTGGCATACGCATATAACATTGTTTTGTCTCATTTATTTCTACATTGATTTCATTCTAATAGTGCCTGAGGATATATGTTTATATATTTATAAATACAAGCGATTAGATGACAGGTGCATAATTATATTACATCCCCTCACGTTATCGAACCTCAAATACCGACCTTACAAATTATATTAGATTTACAAATTATATTAGATGGTGCATTGGTGGTTAATTACAACTCTGTGAACGTATAACATTAATTTAATTAATTAGGATTGCTTATTAGAAAATAAATAATAATTAGGTATGTTTTCACATTTATCCAGGGAGAAAGTCAATTTTGATCCCAAAGTTTCGGGGTCTGGCACGCGCAGTACAACGTTTGCTCTCTCCGACAAATTTAGTCATATAGTTCAAAACGTCCGGCAATTATAATCCTTCGGTCGAAAAATGGACCTTTGACCATGACGTGTCAACACGGTCAAAGTCGGTCCTTTCATGTGGTAGTCCACCTCACCGCCACATCCACCACACAGGCATTTTTAGAAAAAAAAATTAAAATAAAAAGTTAATATGTGCATTCATTTGTTATATCTAACATTTTCAGCTCAACTGCGAGGACTCATATAATTGAACTCTATAATGTAAGTATGAAAATAGTAGTAAGTGGTATTGAATATAAGGATAAACAAATAATGCATGAACCAACGAACTCATAGCTGTTTCATTTAGTTTTTCACCATAATGTGCGCAGTCATAGATGTTTTCTTAAGTTGGTAGATCTATAGTTAATTGTTGCATCATCAAGTGCAAAATGTGATCGATGAAATAAGAAGTTATTGGGTAAGGTTGTATTTTCTTCAACTGAAAATCACTTCAGTTCAATTCAATTTTTTTAAAAGAATTTAAGATATATATCACCACGCCAGGAGTATTCGAAATCCGAAAAAAGAACAAAAATGTTTACAATACACATACTCAGGGGGCAAAAACAAGACACTTGAGCAAAATAAAACCAAAACCAAACTATAATAGCCCAAAGCTCATTTCTTACCTGGACTTGCATAAATAAATTAGTTAATTACTATACTATATATACTTTTAGCTCCTAACTTTCCATGAATTACTTTACCAAGTAAATCTGGTACCATATATGTAGTGACAAAAACAAACATGACTAGTGTATCATCTTTAGGGCAACTGTGCCATGTTGCCCCCAATTGTTTGGCCCCTATGTATAAAACAGGGATTTGTTCTAAAAAGACCAATGAGCCAATTAGAGCAGTTGAGGTCATGATTCATGAAAAGATGTCTTGTGTTCATCTGAAAAAGGATATTGTAATTAAGCCAACAAATAATATGAGACTAGTTAAAACTACTTTAGTACATATAATTGATGCATTTATTTTGCCTCCATGTATCTACTTTTAAGATTTCATTGCGACATAATATCACCGGCACTGCATTATGTTCTTATGTTTGGAAATATATTTAAGAATAATTGAAGGTATACAAAAATGAGCACACGAGAGATTCTCCAATAGCTAAACATATTCTGCACCACAAGCTAAATATAGGAAGCTTAAAGAAATTTCTTATTTGAGCTTGAACTTAAAAACATTTTGAAACAACTAAAATTTTTATTAATAAAGGGTTAAGAGCACAATTAATACTCTCAACAAAACAATTACAAAGAAAAATATCACAACATCTAAACCGTAGTACATATTCTATCACCTGTCTGAAAAATCATCAAATCAAAACAACCAAGAATATTACTTATTAAGATCAAAAATTACTTTAGTTCAGTTCAGTTAAGTTAAATTCAGTTCAGTTCAACTCAGTGTAGTTATGATTTATACATTACTTTATTTCAGTTCAATTAAACTCAGTTCAATTCATTTTAGTTCAGTTCAGTAAATTTCAGTTGAAAATAACAGATCTTTACAAGCAATTTTCACCAAATAAAAAGATATCTGGACCAGATAAAAAAAAATTCAAGTGTGCCGAAATTGTCAAATTCATGCCAATAACAGTTTGGTGCGGAAGCAACATGTTAAGAAGAAACTAAAAGGATATGTTATTGTTTGGGCGAAATAATGTAGTGTGACAAATCAACTTATCTCTAGCCTAATGGCCTTGTATGTTAACATAAAATGAGCTTATCTGACATTTTGATCCCTATAAATCATACATGACTTGCTTGTAATTTATTTGGAAATTTACTCCATATATATTGTTGAAAAGTAGTTGTTATTTTCTATATGTTCATATCAACAACCTTCATTTAATTACAATATTTTCATATTTCATTTTAATTAATAAGTTTTTCACCTGTGGGTCAATTTTTTCAAAGATAATTAACATATGCTTAACCTAATTCCATTGGGTAGTCTTCTTACATATCATTCACTTCCAATATATTTCACTTTTTTATTATGTTTGTAAGATAGTTTTATGTATGTTTATCTGTAAATAATGCAATTAACCTATATAAACTACCTATATTTATCACCTATGTAAACTATAACCTCGTTAGTCAACACACTAGATATTGGCCTAATAGCTATGGCTATCTTAGTGCCTTAAAACCTATTTTTTCCATGATTGAATATTAAATATCTAGTTCCTTTGAAGAGATCATGGTCTAGAATAATAGTAACCCTGCCCCTACTTCTTTCCTTGTATAATCCCCCTTCTGGAAACAAACACAGCAACGTATAACCTAAATCTATGCAACATAAGGATCCTTTAAAAGAAGGAAATAAGACCAATTATCCAAGTACTTTAACACATATATAATTTCAAAGATACTAGTTTCAGTTAGCTTGTACAAATTCATTAATTCAAGAAGAAGAAGAACTAGGTCCATTCTATAAACAAATTATTGAGTTTCTCAGTAATACCAGGAAAAAATAAATATTGAAGCCACAATTATTTACGAAATAAATACAGGAAAAAAATATCCAAGGTCTTCACCATACATTAATAATTTGGAATACGGTAAAGCTTACAACATTATATATCTAGAACAACTTGTACATGACTTCAGAGAAATCTTTAATTATTTTTTTCCATTGCTTATTGATGATTATGAGAAAACACTAATTAACTAGGGTTGATAGAAGCTGAATAAATCGATGAGTAAGAGTTACCTGCAAGTGAAAGATGACTTGTAACTGCATTAGAGTTCAGTCTCTCAATATTGAGGTTCATCATGTCCCAATTTCCAAGAAAACCCATGAAATTATTGTTGCTTCCATTAGAGATACTTGGTGAACTTGAATTGATGTCCAACAATTTCTCAATTGTACCCACATCAGCCTCAAATTGATGAGGAACCCTTTCTTGTTTGCAGGAATATTGATCTGGTTCTTGATCAACACCTTCAAATGGGCTATTCGACGAAGACCCTAATCATATCGATCACCGCATTTCCATGGAAAAAAGAACATAGTTAATAATGATCTAATAATATATGATTTTATTTTCTTGAAAATATATATGATATAGAGTGGTATGATCTACTGTTGTTGGTATATAAATTAAGTTTTATTGACAGAAAATCACACAAGAATATAAGATTATCAATGAAATTGATATCTTATTTATTGTATCAGACTCAATTAAATTGAGACATCACTGCTAAAACAATTGCAAGGAACCACCATAAAGTAAACAGGACTGGTAATTAACAAGAGAAAAGTTTACAGTGAATCATAAACACATTATTGGTGAAAATCAATTGGCTTCATACACAAAGTACATTATTGTTGCATGAGATGAATATTTGGTGGGTGAGTAAATTAAATCAAGGATATACCTGCCAATGGAAGTTGAGTTGTGAGTGAATATGAGCTCACCAAGTCCAAGTTTCCAACTAATCCCATAAAGTTGCTATCTATGCAGCTTGAGAAGGCATTTTTAACAGAGCAATGGTTGTACTCTGAAACACTAGGGCAAGATCTTGATGTGCTTGAGCAACTTCCTTTGAGAAATTTGTCAATTGTGCCAACATCATCCAATAACTCTTGCTCAAGTGAGGTAAAATGATGATGATTCTCAACCCCATATCCGAAAACCCACTCTTGGTTAATTGATCCTGAGTCCTGGTCAACAACTTCAATAGGGTTCTTGTCACTAGGGTTGCTAAAAAAGGGTATACCTTTGATCATCATCTTCTCCATAGTCCTGCACCTGGCCCTTGCCCTTGCCTTATCCCTTGACTCCCTCATGCTGTTAGGCTTGCACACCGCCTTTTTTCGCAGTTTCGTTTCATCACACGGAGTAATGTTGCTCAATGAGACTGGGTTTGTTGGCAAGACACTTTCTTTGGCCTCATGAACAATGGCCGAGTTGTCCTCATTTGGGGACACTACTTCACATTCAGAGACAAAAGATTCGCTCTTAGCCTCACTAATCGAAATGTTCACATTCGGATGGTCACTGGCAAGGTCCTTGATCGCTTTCTTCGATTTGGTAAAGAGCCACTCTATCGTCTTGCTCGCTTTATCATATCCCAACATGTCTTGAAGATCGAAAAACTTCCGTGCAACTTGGAGGGACAGTCTCATCCTCCGATCCCTAATCCCTTGCGCCGTGCAAATCTTGCTATGCCTATCCTTCTTCCCTGTCCTCTTCCTCGGTACCACGCCAAGATTTCGCCTCCTCACAGCTGGAACCGGGTCGCCGGTGACCGCAACACTGCGTTGTTTCGTGGTTTTACCCTTTTTAGTAGGGTTAGGAGCACTAATAGAGTCTTTTTTATCTTCAAGAAGATGGTTCTGAGGAGACATGATCTGGTTTTGGGACAAGATTTGGTTCAAGGGAGATTCGTGCTCATCGAAGAAAGGAGAAGGGAAGGTGAAGAAGATGGAAGAAGTGTCGAAATGATCGGCTGCAGGCGTGGAGGTTTGAAGATCAGGGAATAGAGGTGGAGCAGGAGACTTTTTGAACAAGAACTCAAAACTATCTGTTGAAGGAAACATAATGCAGCTTGCTTGTAAATGCAACCGGTTATATGTCACTGTTTCAACTTTTTTCTTCAAAGAGCTTTTATGGGAATGATGTAAATTTTGAATAGCTTTTCTTCAATAGTAATGGAACATGGATAGATAGAGAGAGTAAAAGGAAGTGTACTAAATAGCTAGCTATATATCAATCAAAGTGATGCCATGATCGAGGTTATAAGGGGAAATATAGTACAAATTTGTCATGACGATATTTGTAGAGATCGAGAGGCTGATATATGGTGGTACCGGACCGGAGTATCTAGTGATGAAGTGGCAGCCAGCATTTTACTTGGGGCATCTACGTTGTTTTGTTTAAAATTTAGTATTTAAAATTAATAAATAAAGAAAAGATTACGTTAATTGAATTTGAACTATACATCTTATACTTGAAATTCATTATGTTTTTAAGAAATTTAAAATATATGCTTAACTTAACACAAAGTTATAAGAAATATAAAAAATACTCGATATTAAAAGTTTGAAGTCAATCCAGCGCTAAACGCTTAAAACTAAAATGCAAACCGCATGATTATAAAATTACCTAAACCAAAACCTTTCTCAACACAAAACATCTAACACCAAAATCAGTACATTACTCCTTTCAACAAACAAATCTCCATCACTAATTCATTATTTACGGTGTGATGAAACTTTATTAAAAAGAAATTTACACCAAATATTTAACAAATAATTTTAATAACATTGTTACATTTACATTGTAATTACATTTTTTCATCACAAAAGCTCACATTTTCATACATTATTATTTTATTTATTTTTTTAAACGGTTGAAGAGTGAATTGAATCCTCAACCTATTGATTGGAGATGAAGCGTATTACCAAGTTATGATTCTTTATCTTATGTATTATTATTTATTTATTACTTTACTAAAAATGTTCGTGTCAACTTTAATTTATGACATTTTCTGGGAATAATGGACTACTTATTGCTAAAATACCATAGAATCCTTCAATAATACATGGAGGGAAGTGTAGTATATAGGGTTTATTCGATTTGTTTTGTCTTGTTAAGTGCTGCATGGCTTGAAATAAAGCTTTTAGCCGGATTGAAAGGATAAGGAGGAACTCACGTGGGAGCAATGCAGGCCTAGAAAAGGTCAAGACCATTTTTAGGTTTCCTACTACTTTCTCACTGTTGAGTTTTGTCATGGATATATTCATCTTTTTCAGATCCGAATATTAATATTACGATTCTCATTCTAAATGAACACGATTCATGAATGAGCTTACCCACGTATACACAAGTATTGTAAAATTTTAGTTGGGTTGAAATCATGCTTGAACTTTCTTCACAATTATAACACCAATTAGGTCAGGGACGAGGTTCATTCATGTTAAATTGACTCTCTTAAAATAGAATATTTAAATCGTATCTAAAAGTTTAAATTTAATTCGATCAATGATTCGTCTATCCAATCCATCGTCCACTTAGTTTTAAAATAAATTATTTTAACTAAACTTACCTGTCCGAAAAATTAAAAAAGTCTAATATCGGACAAATGTAACTATTCTAATATCATAATTGTAAACTTCAAATGTCTTTTAAAAGAACAATATATAAGTCATTCGGTTTGATCAATCTCATTACATATATTGATTAACGTATCTCGATAATTTGAGCAGCCCAAGCTAGTTTTAAGGTAAAATTGTGAGTACACACATGAAATTAATTATTGATTGAGGGACGATTTAATTTTTTTTTTTGCATGATTCCAGTACAAGCACACACTATATTTTGTTCTATTCTTCACCATTAGAATGAGAGGTTAGGAATATATTATCTTCAACTGAAATTTAATGTACTTAACTGGACAATTGAATTGAACTAAAATAAAGTATAAATTATAATTAAGTCGAGCTGAACTGAAATGAAGTAAGATATAAATTATAACTAAGTCGAGTTTAACTAAACTAAAGTAAGTTTGTGTTCACTTAAGTTTAGTTCAATTCAGTCCAATTCTATTCAGCTTGAGTTAGTCATAATTTATACCTTATTTCACTTCAGTCCAGTTCAATTCCAATAAATCTCAGTTGAAGAGAACACATCCTAAAGTATTAAATTATAATTAAGTTGAACTGAACTATACTGAACTGGACTAAACTGAACTAAACTGAACTGGACTAAACTGAAATGATTTTCAGAGAATACGAACTCTGAAAACAGAAGTAATTCTGCTGGCATATCTGCGTATATCAAGATATTGGTCCATAGAGATATTTGAACTCAACTCTGAACTGGAGCCACCATATAGTAGTATATGCTAATTGCAATTCCGAAGCTGTCATTTATATAAGTCATAACATCGGTAGAAGTTATGACGGTCATGAGTATTATAATAACCCCAAATTTATAGATAGTATGACTTTTTTTATTTATTTTGAAATTTATATAGTATGACTATGACTAGGAAAATAACTTATTTGAGTGCGAGTAAATTGGAAGAAAATTGATGTGTCTTCTTCTTCTCTTCCGTAGGTGTGGGTAGCTAAAGATGAGTAGGGCAATAATTCGTAGCAGTAGTATTAAAACTCCCACTTTATTTCCATTCAAGGCCATGTTTCTTCTTTGACTGGAGACTCCATCACTCACTCTCTAGCCCGAACCATCGTTTTCATTCCTCAACTTGCTCCCTCATTGTGCTACTACCATTTACCTCTTCCTGTCAAGTTTCACTTTCACTATATTAATCTTCGGAAAAGCTCATCTCGATGAGATATTAATTAACATTCTTCTTAAGTTAGTCATTCTTGACAATAAAGTGCAACTTAATTGGTTAAACGTTTAACCCTAAATTAATAGATCGGGAATTTAAATTATTCTTTAAATATTTTTAAAAAGAAGTTAGTGATTATTTGAAATATAATTCAAACTGAAATAACTTAATTCTAATTGTATTTTTGTGTAGGTCACTCATGGATGCTTAAGACCATTTTCAATGGGTTGTTGAGCTGGTTGGGGTTGCTGAGCAAAAATGCATTGACAATGCGATGATCATAATATAAAAAAAGGGGCTCTCATTTTTCGTTTTGAAACAACAAAGGTGACTCAAACCCCCCAACATATTGATCGGAGGGATGCGTCTTACAAACTGAGCTACACTTCATTGTTAAAAAATGAACTCTAATGGATATACCAAATCATTATATTTTTCTTGTTTAACATATACTAAGAGCAACGACGATGAAATAAATGAAATTGTATATAATATATTTTTGTAGACTAACACAAATTTCATTATTCAAATCATAAAAAATGCTAGTACCTGATAAAATTATGTTTTAATATTTTTCTTTTAATTTAAACCGATAAAAAACTCACTATTATATTCTCTCATATTCTAGATTGGAGTTTGCGTAAAAAAAACCGATATCCCTTCCAATCCACCACACTAATATATCTCTACCTTATACATGTAATAATACATGCAATTTTATACCTCATCATGGGACTCTCGATTGCTTTGAATTACACAATGCAATTAATCAATCAAATCTTTGAACACGTCACTTTAACTTGCTCAATTTAGTCTTTGTTAAATTTAGAATATAGTTCCGAGGATATAAAAGGTGTTAGGTAATTTCGCCTTTAATCATAAACTAATCACCCCAACATATTAGTTATGTAGTTGAAGCCCAACATCAATCAGATGGTGACATGTTTTGGGTTCGGAATACTTCAATTTCTAAATTTACCTCATAGATCGATAGGAACGTCATACTCACCACCATACTAACATGGATTACTAGATGGACAATATTTGTAGGCTCTTTATTGGCTTTAATTTGTTTATTTCATGAAACCCACAAGCTTTCAAAACCCACCGCCCACCACTCACTGCCACGACAATGCAGTAAAGATGAGTATGACCCTCGCCTCGTTTCGTACCCATGCGACCTTTTAGGAGCTAGCCCCGGTTCTTTTCTTATTTACATTTACTATTTTTTATTAATATATAATTAAAATTTAAAAAAATTAACTATGAAAAATTAAAGTTTATTCGAAAACGAAAAAAGTAACTTTTGTAACTCTTATATCTTGGAGGACTCGAAGGATTAAACCACTTAAATTTAATCTCAAATTTATTGAGGTTATTTTCTCCTTTGTTTCTTTCCCTTGTATATTTTATCTCGATGAGAGGAGTATCTTGTATGCTCTGAGGAGTCCTGTGACTACAGTCCAAGTAACTAGACCACGGCGATATAGTTTTTAATACCTTGGGGAACTCGAGGGTTTAAACCATTGAGATTTAACCTTAAATACCTTTAAAGTTGTTTTGTGGTGTTATACCTTGACATAATCTTGGTGGTGTAGACGTATCTCGGGTGGTGAAGAGAGAGGTACTTGATCTAGCTAATTGTGAAATTCGTGGTTTGAGACTTGGTTTTGGTTTTGATAGTCTCTCTTTGTAATATTGATGACCATTTTCGATTTTGGTTTAGAGTTATAGTCTTGGTACGGTTGTTATGATGAATCATTTCCTTTTACAATGTTGCCGCGTGAGCATATCTTGTGCTTGCGTTTTTATTAATGAAATTTAGCCGATTCAAAAAAATAAAATAAAATTTTGTAACCCTTTTGAACTATATAGAATTTGATTGACCCTTATCTCAAATTAAATGAATATCGGTGATTAGTGAATACCCGCCGGTACCTTTTAATTTTGAGTATTGAATTTTGACAATCGAAACAATTTGTGTGCATGAGTTTATGTTGTGTAGTTTATGCAAGTTAACTTGTTTTTTTGGTACTAATAGGCCACAATAACTGTATGGGATCCCACGGGCCACGGCAGTTCTTTGTGGACTTATCATGGGATGTTCGGCCTGTTTTATCACGTTAGCATTGGCAGACTGTTGGGCCTCAACTTTACGGGCTGAAATGTTCGGTTCTTAAAGCACTGGGTATGTGGAGCCGTCGATGCCCCAACGAAGATATAGTAGTGTAATTCAATTTTATATAGGTCGAATTGTAACTTAACAAAATTGTTTAATTAAATGTTAAATATAATTTACTGTACAACTCAACAAAATTGTTTAATTAAATGTTAAATATAATTTACTGTACAACTCGATTAAGTTGGGTCATCTTTTTTTTTAAGATGTCTTATTAATTAAGGGTGAATATTATACGACTTATATATTGTTGCATGATATTCTCATAAGTGGTCTGGTATATTCTACCGCGGCTCCTCACGTATAGTTCGTTTAGTTGGTTATATTCATGTGTGGAATCGTAATAGAGTCATATTGAACAAGTTAAAATTATCATCGATTGGGCATTCATCTTTATACATAGGTGTACATATATTATGTTTGGTTATTGTAGTGTTTTTCAAATATATCAACTTGTGCATTGTGGCTTATCTATTTAAATTTTATATGATCCTGTTTACTACTAGTTTTTCAATTTTATAAAAAATAATTTATAAAAATTCACTACGTAAATGTACAGCTTTTTAAACCAGCTAGCTGATTTGATAAGCTAATTAAATTAACTTGTTAAAGAAAATTACCAACAACATTCTGAGCGATGGTCTAACTTTTCATCTATTAATATCTTTTCTAACAGGTTTCACTAAACAGATTCGGCTAAAATGACATGGGTGGGTATATTTGTCATGAACGTCTCTTATATTCCATGCGTGCGGAGACTACGTCACGATGACGTCATGATGTCATCATATTTCCACAGGCAAAAATAGTTTCGTAAAGGGTGTTTTTAAAGGCTTTCTCGTGTCCTGTACTAATGCAATGTACAATTGGCAGGTGGAGGAGATGTTTCGTTTCATGATTTAGTATTTATTGTATATTTTAATTAAATATATAACTTCAATTAAAAATGTGTGCCAGTCCGTGTTAATTGATTACTTCATCTTACCGTGTAAGATTATAAATATTAATATCACTAATATGTAAAAAATTATTCATTAATTTGTAGACAATTTTACGTATCACTAAATTTTATAAGATTTTAAAAATTATATTAATTTATAATTATTTTTTAATTTAATTATTATATTAATGGATCATAGAGACAACTATGTACGGTAACTATCTAGCTAGGTAGTAGTACTATTAGCTAGCCAGGACGTTAATGATAATTATAATTTGGACTTTTGTTTTGTCAGTTATTGGCATTGCCAAGCTTCTTTCGAGCTTTGTGGTAATAATTACTCTTTGTCCGGATTGCATTTAGAAATTGACCTTTCAATCACATAAGTTTCACTTTTTCTAGTTTCAGTCCAGCTAGTTAACCATCTTTTTGTACCCCTGTCTATATAGTTTGAGTAATCCCAAATTATAAACTACTCCTATGTTGGAAACTTGGAATACCCTTTTGGATGCATGTTTCACATTAATCCTCATTCTCAAAGGTCTATAACTTGCCTAAAGGTCTATAACTTGCCTGAGATCGACGAATTTTTAAACTTTAAGTTGAGATGGATTCGGAAACTGTTCATGACTGGATTATTGAATAAGAAGAACCACAGGTGGAGTTGAAGAGCTTGGTAGATGATTGTTGATTACTTCTCCATAATGTCCGTGGGAATTACTCTCGTGAAGATAGATAGAAAGGTAAACTGTTGTGTTGATCTTCTAGCAAAACTAGGTTACGATTGCAAAGAGGATGAGAAGCTTTGGCTAAACCGACCAATCTCTGTAATTCTGATTTTGGGATGTGATAGTGGCTATTATTAAGCTTCATGCATTTTTTTCTAAAAAAAAAAAGAATTAATCCTCAGATGGATTGCATTTTCAGATACATTCTTGGGGTGTTTAAATTAGAGTTACACTTCACAACTTATGATACTGATTTCGTTATAATATATTTGACCTAGTACCAAATCAGTTCCATATTAAAGATAATTAATGTAAGCAAATCACTAAACTGTGGAACTGCTAGCAATTAATCAATTAGTTAATCTTGGTGAAGGGTAAATTAAGAATAGAGTGGAGAATTGAGAGGGGGTGGGTAGATTAGGTAGGGAGGAGTGTGTTCCAAGACACAATGATTACATGGGGTGTTGGGGATAGCAGAAAGCTCTTGTGGCGTGGAAGTGCCTTTGACCAATAACCCCAATCAAAAGTTACACATGACATTTCCCCCCTTTTTATCATTACAAACACTAACTCGGTGTTTTACTATCGAATAACCGGACAATCACATTTTATACGTATTATTCATAAATTTGTAGTACTTAAATATTAATCTTATATAATTTATTAATTTATATATCGATGTTGAAATCATCACCTTATAAACCAACTCACTCTCTATATTATAGATAAGATCAATAAAATTTAATTTGTAGTATAAATTATCGAGTAAATTAGTTACTACGGTACTACCATCTGATAAGCTACAATAAACATTACTATGTTGGTTACACTTGACTCATAAATCACAACGAACAATAGTAGTCATTGGTCCTCTACATGAACTACCTTGATTGGAGAATTTTAAACATTTTTAGTGGTAATGACCTTAATTTCTTCAATTGTAAGTGCCCTACTAAACTAGGAGTATAATATTTTTTTATTAGTTTATTTTGTTTGCTCGACAATCTGCGTGTAGTGTATTCACTGTGTTCTACTTGTGTTTCCAACCATATAGTAATAAACTTGTCACCTTGAACCTATCACTAACATCAATTAACTCCACCAGAACAGAATCTCGCACATTGTATGATTGTATCATATTGCCCATTTCTATGTTACAGATAACAAAATCTTATGTTAGACAACCGGACAAAAATTTGGTGATGCTCTAGTAGATCATAAGCTCCTCATATTCCCATCTCAAAATCCTAAAATATATATAGATGAGCTGCTCAATACATAACAACTTAATTTGAAATAAACCAAATAAAATTGCATGTATTTTGACTAAATAAAATTTTAAATGTTTTTAGCATAAGTTTATGATCTCAGTTATTATTCAATGAGACTTTTGAACATGCATATGTACATGTGGATGCTGTTATGTCTATGAAGTGTTGAAAATGTCGGGTTTGTCTCCACACCTCCACTAAAGATGACATACACCCTATGTCACCGTCGTGTGTGTATATAATTTTTTTCAATTCGAATTGAATTTGATCTCAAATTTCATTTTCTTACTTAATAATTTAAATCATGCTACTCAAGTTGAGTTGTTTAGTGGACAGTAAAATGCATATCAGCAATCGATAGATTGGGGATTCGAGTCAGCCCCTGATTGTTTTAAAATAAACAAAAAAAAAGATGAATTGCTAGCAATTAATTAGCTCCAAATTCCAATTGAAATTAGTTTTATTCCGAATGCTTAGACATGTTTTACCCCCAAAATTTAACATAATCATTCCCTTATTGAGTGTTTGTACACACTATAACATATATGCTACCATTATCAAGAGATCTTAACATAAACTTTGCCTTTGACCAGGTCTGCTTGAGGTGGAGTGGTGGGGATCAAGAGAGAAATTAATTATACCTAGCTAAACAAAAACACAGGTTATAAGATTTTGTACCAAAAAAGAATGATTTATTTATCTGCAGGATAAAGATGAGGTTTTGTTCTCCCTTCAACATTCAATAAAGCCACAAGTCCCATAAAGTCTGTGGCAGAGAACAACAAGAACAGAAGGAAGAAAGAAAAATACTATAAGAAAGAACAAAAGGTGCCATTAGCTAGTTAGCTATATTTAAAAGTGTACAAGAAAGAAATTTTTTGAAGAGAGAAAGAAGTGTCCATCACATTAAATACACAAATTAAGGTTAGTGATCTTCCTTCCTTCTACTCCCTTTTTCCTATTCCTCATCAAAATTTTGCTCACCATATGCATATATAACTAGAATCCAACTTCTTGATTCCATATCTTTTCTCACAAATCTTCATCACCTAGCCTTTTCACCCCATGCCCAACCAAGATTTGATCATATCAAATGAAACCCTAAAATTAGATTTCTTTCTACTCTTATCAATTTATTGCCTCATAAACAAAAACCCTTAAAACAGTGATCCCAATACATGTGTGTATTATGAGTGACAATCTCAACAACACTAATCAACATAACACCATCTCAGGTACTAACAGTGTCCAACAACAGATGCAGCAGCAGGATATGATGATGAGTAGTAGTAGTAGTAGTACTGGTGGACATGTCCAACCATGGACAACAACCTACCCACCCGGATTCAACCCAACCCGAGAACTCGAAAACCAGTATCTGATCACACCTGCAGCTGCAACATCATATGGGAGTTTTTTCAACAGAAGGCAACCAGCCGGGTTGCAATTCGGGTACGAGTCCTCCGTGGGGCCTTTCGGCCTCCACGCGGAGCTGCAGAAGATGACTGCTCAGGATATAATGGATGCGAAGGCACTCGCCGCGTCGAAAAACCATAGTGAAGCTGAAAGGAGGAGGAGAGAAAGGATTAACAATCATCTTGCTAAGCTCAGAAGCTTACTGCCCAACACCACCAAAGTGAGTATACTATAGATAACAATAAATTTTATCAAATAGTACTATACTACAGTATCATATTGCAATCTTTTTATGACAATTCATTGATTCAAAGTTTAATCATTTCACAGTACTGGTACATGTTACTGGTACATGTTAGTATAATTGTAAGGAATTGAAGATGGAGGAATGAATATGTTAGCTAGTAAAGCTGCTATACTTTCGGTTCATTTTTAACTTTTCTCACAACCAAAACCCTACTTGTTGCATATAAAAGTACAATTTCATATTATTTTAATAAAAATTCGGTCTTTAGATTAATATATGAGAATAAAACACAAATACTGATTACACTATATATATATACGTTTTGATAAATAATATTGATAATTTTTTTACGATACATATTAGTGTTTATGTGAACTATTTATAAACGGAGACTTAGATCATGTTTACCACTAATTTTTTAGTTAGTTTTTTCGTACAACTTATTAAATAACCTAATTGAAAAGTTAGTTGGTTTGATAATCTAATTGAAAAAAAACCTACCCAACAAACTAATAACTAAATTTTATTTATCAACTAACTTTTTAACTAGTTTTAGTAAACATATTCTTACTTTTATTGAAATTTCCCTTTTTAATCCCCTTCCCCATTTGAATGATGACGATTTAGTTAGTGATGGCATGGTAGATGCTTCATTGCATTATATCTTGGTCAATAAATTCATACTCCACAATAGAACTTCTTGTTTTATTTATATAAAAGAAAATGTATATTATATTGAAAGGTACTAAGATCGAATATATTTATTTGATATGAGAAAGAATGTAGGCCGGGGATGATATATTCTTGTGATAGAAAGGTGGTAGTACCGAGGAAGAAGCGAAAGAAAGTAATATGGGTCGGGGCAAAAAGAGAATAAGGCGCTAATATCGGATAAATTGATAACAAAAAGAGGAACCATGGATCAGTACAAAAGCTTCCATGGAAAATTCTTGCCGGGTTTGAAGAATTTAATTCAATTGAAGAGATCGATCGAAATAGAAAATATTGGAAAACGAAATAGCTAGAGACAATAAAGCATTCTTGTCAGGTGTTTTATGGCTCAATTATATTTTCACCAAAGTAGTATTGCCATGCGCTATATATTTTATCAAATCCACCACTCATATTTCAACATTTTATGCCATACATTCATATCCTCCCATGTATAATTATTTTTTTAAAGATCGTATACTTTTAATTTGTGTTGATATTGTACAAAATCTTAGAATTAAAGATTGTGATTTGAGCATATATATTATAAGATCAGCTACTCATAAATTTGGGAAATTAATGTGAAGATACTTCGTTTTAATCTTTTCTTAAATGAAGAATTGGATTTCTTCATAATATCTCATTGATTAATTGGTACATGCACTTCAACTTTTAAATGGGAATTAAGAGATAGATCAAATAAACCCCTTTTATAATTCAAGGATATCCGAAGAAAATAATTATTCTTTATTAAGCTATATAGACTATCAGCTTTGTAATAATAGGGTGGTAAGAAGTTTGGAGTTGTAAGTAGTGGTTGAGTTTCCTCACAATTAATTGTGTATATAAACATCTGATTATATAAACATCTGATTAATTTAATATCGAATTCTAAAAGTAATTGATTATATTTATTTTAATAATCTTGAACACATGTATAAGGACTCAAAAGTTGAAATTGCATTACTTGTACTTTTATGAGCAAGTTATAGAAATCAAGGAACACTTGATTTTTCTAGATCTCCATTCATTAATTAACAGATTATACCACCCTTTGTTTTTTTCCCTTGGCAATGAACAGACAGATAAAGCTTCATTGCTAGCAGAGGTAATCCAGCATCTGAAGGAGCTGAAGCGCCAAACTTGTCTGATAGCCGAAGCAAATGGCCCTGTCCCAACAGAAACAGACGAGCTAACAGTCGATAATGCATTAGACGAAGATGGAAAACTATTGATCAAAGCCTCAATCTGCTGTGAGGACCGGTCTGATCTCTTGCCTGATCTGATCAAAACTCTCAAAGCTCTAAGGTTAAGGACATTGAAAGCTGAAATTACGACGCTTGGAGGAAGGGTAAAGAACGTTTTGCTCATAACTGGAGAAAATCATGATATGATTGATGACGTTGTTAGTGAGCAGTATTGTATAACCTCGATACAGGAAGCACTCAAGGGAGTCGTTGCGAAAACAAATGGGGACGAGCCTGGTTCAGGGAATGCTAAGAGGCAAAGGACCAACATGTCCCTTTAACTAGTGCAGTTTCAAAATAACCTGATGCCAAATGATACCTTAACTTGGACATCAAATAGGTAGGTCATTTCACGACATCCTTGAGAGTGTTTTTGCATGGAAATATGCATATCGATTCGTGTTTTTACTAGTCATTGGTGTGGTTAATTTTAGGCTTGTGATTTCATCTCCCCATTTTCTCTACAACTACAAAAATGCCAGGTCTTTGTTCACTCTGGAGAAGCGGCTTGT
The DNA here is from genome assembly GCA_036897095.1 of Plantago elongata. Taxonomy (NCBI): domain Eukaryota; kingdom Viridiplantae; phylum Streptophyta; class Magnoliopsida; order Lamiales; family Plantaginaceae; genus Plantago; species Plantago elongata. The sequence goes on from JAYMSP010000091.1 coordinate 41,549, forward strand.
TAGAGAAAGGAAGCTTATTAGAAATTGTGGGGATCAAATGTATATACTACTAAGTACTACTAAGAGACATTGGTAAATTTATTAGTACTATCTTTAGCTTGGTGTGTGAGGTTTAACTTTGGTCATTGAGTATTTGTTTTGATGACCAAGTGGTGATGGTGTTGGTATATGAAAATGAAACTTTTCTTCATGTTATGGATGTTCCAAGTTAGAACAGTAACTTTCACCCTTTCTTAGAAAATAACGTAGTCTATATAATGGAGTAAAAACTTTCTAGTGCACATTGAAGTAATACACTCCATGCATTTTAAATATAAACAATTTGCAGGTAATACTTGTAAAGTTGGAAAATATACTAGTACAATTTGCAATATAAAGAAAAACATTTTTGGGCAATTATGAATTTGGAGAAAATAGATATTTGGTGACTGTTATCTTAATTTAATTACGTTTTTTAGTATAAAAATCATGTAATATTCAATTTGAATTCATTAAACACCATGCCGAACATATCATCTAATTACCCATTTCGTATACAAAATGAATTATTTAATTAGTTTTTACTAATAAATTGTATATATTACTAACAGTCAGCCAGAATTTATAAGTCAGTATTGGTTACAGTAATGAATTGAGGTGGACTTTCGAGGACTACTATTGTAATTGGGCTTTTTGGATCACTATTTCAAATTTTGACATACAACACATCATAGCATGACAAATGTTTTATTGAGGAGAGACGCATGGTCCAAAGTCCTAACTATGAACTATCCTATCTGCTTAACATTTTTTGTCCTTCTCTTGTCGTCTTCAAACACTACCTTCCTACTCTGGAAACATCCCAACGGTAGCACAAAACTAAATACACAACAAATTGATATAGCTCTGAGAAAATATCAAATTAAGTGTTGATAAAGTATAACAACCTGAACACTAATCGGTTAAACCTCGATCCTATAAATTGATGTAGTTATTCGCGAATTACTCTTCGGGTGATGTTTAACACACTTTATCAACACAAGTCCTTTCCCACGCACTTAATTCTCACTTGTATGTATGCCGGAAGATTTTTCAATTTGTCACCCATTAAAAAATTGCTCCAGATGAAACATAATTAACTTTAGAATTCTTATAGATGGATTATCGAAAAGAAGATACACCTTGTTGATATGAGTAACGTTCTCGATCCATTTAAGCTTTATGGACTTAATTTGAAATTTTGAGGCGTTACATAAAGGGTATCAAAGTGTTTTCATATCTTGGTATCATAGACTTTTCCGTACTTTGTCCTCAGTACTCGTGCGCGAACCGGGAGGATTCTCACCCATCATAAAATTATTGCAGAGTAAACACAATTAACTCTGAAATTCTCATAGTTGAACTTCCGAAAACAAGGTGCACGTTACTTTTTAAAATTATAAATGAACTAAATTATGATTAATTAAGTTATCGACTCACTATTATAAAAGTTTTGTCCAAGGATGTATGTTTTGTTAATAAGAGTAAGAAGTAATTAATTAACTAATTGCGTGATGAAAATGGTTACTGAAAAATCACGCAATAGTACATTACAACTCGATCGGTCATGAAAAACTTCACTTATTTATTTCATTGACGCTGTTGCCGCTAATCTAACGTCGACGAACATTAATCATGGCACTACCCTACAATAACAACAAGGTAGATCATCATAGATGTCTGCTTTAAGTTCAATGGAACTATAGGAAATAGTCAAACATATATAATTTAGATAAATTACAAAAATAAAATTGCTCCTATTGGTATGAAATACTGACAGTGGCATAAAATAGGACTTCTATCCTCTTGTGAAATCCGGAAACCAGCATTGGATTTGACCACTACATAAAGCCAATATTGCCATGGGCACCCTGGGACACGAATATTTACCTTGAAAATCTAATAAAAAATGCACAAAGCGTGTATGAGTGAATGACACCACATAAAGCCAAATAACACACTTCCCACCAGGCCACCATCATTCGTCAAATGACCAAATTACACCCCTTAAATTCCGTATATATAACTAAACGAACTGAATGAACGATTTAATATATGTCATGTGCAGTTCGTGTTTAATTTGTTAAGATTTTAAAATATTTCTTGTTTCTTCATTTGTGTTCGATTACCATTCGTTTTGTTTTCTTCGTTGTACTCATATGAAAGAAAAATTCAAATTTAAAGCAATAATATTACAAATATAACACACATTCTAGCAAAAGTTTCTAAAAGCATTTTGTAAGGCAAAAAACACTACAGTAAAAAAGTAAAATATTATACAAATTTCAACGTAAATATTTATTTGTTGACTATCCAATAGTAATAGATTATTATGTTTATATTCGTGTATACAACGATCATTTTTACAGATTATTGTTTTAATTCAAACTCTACTGAGACGGAATGTTGACTTAATTTATTCTATTAGTTTAGTTTACAACCCCATTATTACCAATGCAATGGCTAAAAATATCGATTATTTCCAAATGTTTCACTTTTATTTTTAGTGACTTTAGTTGTTAATGAGACCTCCGTACTCGTCGTTAACGATAAAATTCTTCATATGTGCCCTGGGTTTCTCCATTCCTCGGACGGTATTCTAAAAATGAAAATTTAAATGATACAAAATGTTTAAAATAGTTTCGAATTTCAAATCGAACCTCATGGGCAATTTGGGAAAATTGCAAATGACCCAACTGGCAAAATCATAGTACTAGATGCCAAAGACAACAGTGACAATGGCGACATCCAGCATGAAGCTAGTAGGTCCCACTCATCCATTGCTGCTTCTTCTTCGTAATAAAAATAATTAAAAAATAAAAAACAATCGCCCTCCTTTTTGTTCTCAAAACCTCCGTTGAACTTTTTGCCTCCTTCCTTCTGAAAATCTCTTGAACAGACAGAGAGACAGTTACTTCTCTTACAATCCAACAATTACTGCTCTATCCTCAAAACCTGTCTTTCCAAAAATTATTTCTCTTACAAGTTACAATCCAACAATACCAATTCACAATAAACATGAGCTGGAGGAGAGTTTTCAAGTCTCTGCAGGTAGCGGTGGCTCATGGCTTGCTCTTCTCTTTCACTATTCTGCTGTCTCTAAAGCTTCATCGTGCTCTTCATTCCTCTTGGTGGTCAGTTTCCTCTCTTTACTGTACCTGATTAGCTTTTATTGTTTGAGAATTTTGCTTATTTTGATTTTGATTGATTGCTCTGAAAAGGAATTGCGTGCTAGATGATTTTGAATTTTCAATTTGACTTGTTGAATGTGGTTTAACAAGCTGCTATGGCTTACGGCTGTCGTAATGTGCACGAAATTTGGACTACTCTTGTCTCGTCGGTTAAGGATTAGAGTAGAAATGCTTTTTTGTTTTCATGTTATTTCTCATAAATTGCATCTAAATGATGTGTGTATGTTACTGATTGGTTAGGTTTTGCATTCTTGTCCTGATCCAGTGATTCTTTTGTCGTTCCGAAGCACGAAGTTGATGATTTTAAGTGAAGAATCATAGTAATTTGTGTTAGACGAGAGGACTAGTGTGGGAATTAGGAGAATGCAACTAGCAATTGTGGATTAGCGGCTTTTCACTTGATATATGCAAGTTTACCTTGGGATAGTAGTAGTAGTAGTAGTACTGAGGTAGTGTGGATTATATATGTTGTGGTTGGAATTCTTTGATGTATTTCCTCCTCTACTGGAGGATTGTTAGTGATGGGAATGGGAAAACATGAAGGAGTTTTTAGATAGAGAGAGAAATGGATGCAATTGCAGCATTATGCAGTTTTTGCAATGTGAGCATTGAGGAAAGAAATACTATAGGTTCGTTAAGATCATTCCTGATAGTTGAGAGTCTCTTGAGAGTTGAGACCATAGTTTAGTATTTTTAGTTGTTGTTTATTGCACATCCGTTTAGTTGCAAGGTAAACCAAATACTTTATTATGGACATCTAGAGAAGTCAATTAGATGGACATTGGATATGTGAAAGTGTAGTACATCTATGCTTTTGCACGGATAACCTTACATTTTTGTATATCTATCAATTCAATTCCATTTTGTACATTTTACCACGAAGCATAAATCGGATTCATTTTGTGCCTTAAATAATCCATCGAGGTCAAGATACTCTGAGCTGTTCTGTTGTTGATCTATGGTTCTTACCATTTGAGTCTCGCAAAAGGCCTCTTTGCTGAAATTCAAGGGTAGGCTGTTTATGATATGTGACCCTACCCCTACCTAACCCTTATAGGTGATGTAGAGTACTCATTAATTTGGTTTCTCCCTTCACATGGTATATCCTTGATCTTATGCTTAAGACTTGTTACATTGGACCGTAAACATACTATGTACTGTTAAATCGACCACTTTGAAACTTTATTTACTTCTTGATTGACAGGCAACTTTTGCTAGGCCATTGGTTCATGCAGTAAACAGCAATTTCAAATTTTATTTTAAAGTTGATCTTGTTAATTTTTGTAGGTTGATATTTTCTCCTCTCTGGTTATTTCATGCTGTCGTGGCAAGAGGCAGATTCTCGTTGCCTGCCCCTTCTATGCCCCATGGACGCCATGTACGGCAAAACTTTTCCACTCATTTTGATTATTCAACTTCTTTTAAATATTTTACAGATTCATCATTTATTGTGATTATTGTGTTGAATATTAAGCAATGTTAAGAATAATTTGAACTTTTTCATGCACAGTGGGCACCATTTCATGCTCTTGTGGCAATGCCATTGCTTATTGCTTTTGAATTACTTCTTTGTGTACATCTTGAGGAAAGTTATGGTAAATTTCCACATGCTCTGGTACATACTAATTGCTTTATTGGTTGCTGAGCTAAATGAAGACTTTCAAAATTCTTAACTTCTTCTGATGATGAACTGCAGCTGTATCACTGAAGATAGCTTTTCTACCTCTGCTAGCTCTAGAAATTGCTATACTGGCGGACAACATTAGGTAATACTTCTCATCCGTGTAAGAATTGCTATACTCCTCAATATATGAGATATTGAGCTCTAAATCACAGAATCATATCAATAGCACTTCAAACATAGTTTCATTAATATTTAATCTACATTATTCAGGATGTGTAGGGCACTGATGCCTGGAGATGACGAAAACATAAGTGATGAGGCGATATGGGAGACTCTACCTGTAAGTTTCAAGTAAAACGTCTTAGAAGTGTTTTTTTATACATTTGGTCACAGACGACCTTTGTACTGTAGTGAACTATAAAACTTTTCAGTTTTTCCATGGCAATTGGATTTTTTTTTCTTTAGTATAGGATATGAATTCATTTTGCTGTTCCTGCTCAAGAGTAATTTCATTTATCTTCTGGTAACATTTTTGCTGGATGACAGGACAAGCAAATTAAAAGATAACATCAATTTAATATTCATTTCTGGTTCTTTCCTGTCATTGGTTTTACAGCTGGCAGAAACATGATAGGAATATAATAATAATTAAAAGAATTAAATTTGAGTACAGGGTATGTAGAGCAATGGTCAATGAGTAATGACTTCAATCACTCAAGTATCATGGATCAAAAATTTATATGTGTAATAATACTGGGCTAGCATAGACAGTCATGAATCTATCTCTAGTTGTATACCCATATCTATTTTGCAGTAGTTTCAGTTTAAAATAAGGTGAACTAGAATCAAGACTTTGCATGCTGTATGTTTTTTCGATTTCCATTCAACTGCAATTTGTTCTACTACGTTTATATGTTACTAGAATTGAGCAAGGTGAAAGTAAAAAAGCACTTTCACCAACTTACTTTCCTTCCCCTTTATCATGCCTTCACATTTAGCATGACCAGGTCAAATAGAATGATAGTGAGGAAAATGAAAACATGGTACCTTGGCACTAGAATGGAAGTAAAATGCACTCACCTATTATGTTGTGTGTTGTTTATAACTTTAGAATGAGCTAAAGGGAACTTCCCCAGCTCAAGCTCTTTAGTCTTTACTATTCGGTTAAGGAGCTGTTACCTGATATTGTGTTGACAAATCCTGTGCTGATTGGTTACGTTATAATTTTACTTACTGGCATTTATTATGACTTGTTCCCACAGTTTGTTCACTTGAAGTTTCTATGATTTCTTTTCAGCACTTTTGGGTTGCCATCTCTATGGTCTTTTTCATTGCCGCGACAGCATTCACTCTTCTGAAACTATGTGGTAATTTTCATATCATACCAGAATTCTCTTTCTGTATACTGTCCTTAAAGTGATCCTCATCCAGCACATCTGCGCAAGAGTTTTTTCTGTGGACAATTCAAGTTACAAATACTTATCCAACTTATTTTCATGATTAATATGAATTATTCTTCTCCTCATGACTGACTTGTGCTCATTGTTTCCCAATTTATTGCTGGACTATATGCCAGGTGATGTGTCTGCTCTCGGTTGGTGGGATCTATTTATCAATTATGGGTACATAAAACATTCCATTTTTTTCCTATTACATGGTTTTCGGTCATGCCTATTGCATGCTTCAATAGCTGTGTTTTTTTGGTTCCCAGTGTTGCAGAGTGCTTTGCCTTTCTTATTTGCACGAAGTGGTATAATCCTGCAATTCATAGACGTTCTCATATTACAGCAACGACTTCATCTTCAATGAGTAGTATTAGATCCTTCACTTGGAATAATAGTATGTTCATGTCCTCTGAAGAAGATGATCAGCAAAACAGATTGTGCAGTTTGCAAGATATTGGTGGGCATTTTATGAAAATTCCGTTTGTTGGTTTCCAGATCATGCTATTCATGTACCTGGAGGTATGTAAAATTTCACACTGTTTTAGTCCTTGATGCTGTTATCTGTAAATTATGAATCAATGCAATCTCCATATATTCCAGGGAACTCCTCCGGCTGCGAAATATATTCCAATTCCGCTCTTATTTTCACCCCTTCTGTTGCTTCAAGGAGTTGGGCTATTGTTTGCTATTTATAGATTATTTGAGAAAATTAGTCTGCTAAGAACTGATGAAACTGAAGCTGGAAGCGGCTTCAGATTACCACAAACAGCTTACGACTATATGGGGTTCATGCGGCGTGGGTCAAGGTAATTTATCCATTAGATTGAATGGAAGTAGCCAAAAGTTACTTGCGAATCATGCTCTTTTGTTAATACCTCAGGTTACTGGGCTGGTGGTCAATTGATGAACGAAGTCAAGAGGAGCAGGCTCGGCTGTATTGTGCAGCAGACTCTGGGTGCGTTTATTGATGATAGATTCTGTTGCACCTTATTTTTTGAAGTATTGCACATGAATATAAGGCTCCATAAAGACTGTCTACTTCAAGCTATATCCATCTCTCTTTAATTTTTATGCGAAATTGAAATGGTGACTCATACCAAAAGAATTCTAGTTAATTTTTCCTGGTTGGCGTTGCCTGTTATAAACTTTATGGGATGTTTTGAACTTATAATGGAGATCGACTAGGTACCATCCAGTTAAAGAACATGTATGCCCAATAGATATCAGCATATAAGGGTTTGTCTTTGCTTCTGACAGGTATAATACATTTTCACCTGATACTGTAAAGAAAATGCCAAAGGCAGATCTTGCTAAGGAGGTAATTTTTTTGATACTTCTTTTTTTTCTGTGTATTTGTTGATTGATGTACCATGAGTTGTCATGAATCCTGATTTTGCTGTTTATTTCAGATATGTAGACTTCAATCAGCACTTATTGAGCAAACAGAGATCACAAATATTAGCCAGGGGGAGTTTGAAAGACTCCAAAATGTACATTTCTACCTTCATTTGGTTCCCTCTCTGAAAATTTGTTTTACCTATTTCTCATATATATGACTGCAGCATGTAGCTTTAGGAATTGAAGATCTTTTTGCATATATTATATATATCAGAAGTAAAAAAAGTAGTGATGGAGTATATATTGAAGTGTGCACTAGACTTCGTTTTAATCCACTTTTCTGATAATAGACTTTATGGATGTACATTAGAGTTTCTGTGATTGTGTACAATTTGTGCTTCCATTACTTATATACTATGATTACTAACATATAGTGTTCATCTGCTCTGCCAGGAGAAGATTCTGTGTCGAGTTTGCTTCGATGAGTATATAAATGTAGTTCTGCTCCCTTGCAGGCATTACGTACTCTGCAGGTACTCTTATTCTTTCTTCACCTTAAGCTTTTGTTGTGGGTGTGGAATTGAACACATAGTTGGGAGAGATTGGCATCTGACTAATTACTTAAAATTGTCTAGGCGACATGCAATGTCGAGCTCACTTTTCAATTCAATTGTTCATAATGATTCAACATAACCTTTCATAGGAAATTACTGACGAGTTTCATTATAAATATGTTTGCAGTGTTTGTTGTGAAAAGTGCAAGAGGTGCCCTATATGCCGTGTATATGTTGAAGAGAGGTTGCACATAAGGGATACAGTTTAGGAATATAAGTTGTACAAATGGCATATACCTGTAAATTGTGAGTCTTGGAATATAATTGATGTATGCTGCTTGAGCAAAGTGAGGGCATTGACTAAGGTGGTGATGTGCAATTTTTTTCAATGCCATTTCACCATCCTATTCTCCTGACAAATTATCCAAGTGGCTATGTTGATAGTTGTGAATGCTTAAATCAATGTAGGGTGGATTATTTTCAGCTTTGTTCACATATTTTTGCAAGATCTCATTTCTTGTGATGAGTAAAGCTATTCGAAGAGAGCGATTGAAACTCACTCTCTTCTGACTGTTTTGAGAATGTTTGATGAACTATTGTAGCTGAAAGGGTAATGTACTGTTGTCTTGTGAGTCGAGATCTAACCCTTTGGGGTCATTTTGTACTAACTCGTGTTACCGAGAAAGGCCACTCATCATCATATGAGAGAACATGGACATTTAATTACTAGTATGAGTTAGTATTATACTATTATGAATGGATTTTTTAAAATAAAAATACATTTTATTTTCATTATATATGAAATGAACACGTATGAAATGGAAGGAATCTTTTAGCTTTAGCTATGCCATAATTGGAGACATGGGTCGGACAGGAATAATTATCGCATCAAAACATCAATTAACTCCGAGTTCACATTTATGTCCAACAATATTTGTATTCGTCTATATGTTAAAGAGATCAATTTTGTATGCTTTAATATAACAAATTCACATCAGCCAAGTACTATAGTCGAATAAAAAATGATTCAATACATATTTATATCGAATTCTAATTATTTATATGTTGTACCGTAAAATATGAACAAGAGCCGGATAAACATTTATGGGCCAGTCAAAGGTATAACAAGTGCCAAACTGTTCGTTCACTCATCATTAGTGACAGCAAAAGACGCTTTCAAATTTCGAAAGTTGGCCGTACATGTAAAAACACAAGAAATAGGTGGGAAATTTCATCACTAAATCAACAAAATCCACTTTACTGGAAGTATACTTTTCAGTTTTGCAAGAATATCTGAAAAAGGAATTGCTCTAGTAGAAAATACAGAGACCTAGAGAGCTTGATGCTTTGACTTCACATCATCATTTCCACTTCTCTCAAACATGTCTGCTGGGTAATTTCTTGATCCCGTCATCTGTTTTGTGGGTTTCCAGCACGCTGCTTATTAGATGCTCTAGATTCGATTTCTTTGTTTTTCCCCCTAAATTTGTTGTCTTTAATGTTGTGTCATGGATAACTTTTTGATTTAGTTGATAAAAATTGGTCTTGCACACTTTAGTGAAGTTTGTGATTGGCTAAAAGGGTTTCTTGACGTCAATGTTGTACTATTGGGCTTGAAGTTGCTTAGATTTCTTGGGGGGATGATAAAGTTTACAGCTTTACGAGAATTGGAGTCTTGAATTAGAAGTCTGTGAGTGAGTTAGGGTTTGTGTTTAGTTGAAATCAGTTAATCTAGAAAAAATGCTTGGACTTAATGAGGTTTAGTTAAGCTAGAGAAGATGGTTGAACTATCTTTGTTTGCTTTGTAGTTTCGATCATATCTTTACTTTTGGTGGAGGAGCAAAATCTCCATTCTAGCAGAGCTGATGAAGCTAGTGCTGTAATGTGATCCCCCGTGGCATTATGTAGTTAGATGTAATTGCGTATGTTCTGCTTTGTTTATCGTGTATCAATGGGAGTTGAATTGCATTTTAACTTATTTCTGAATGTTCTTAAAGCTTTCAAAATGGTTACTCATATTGTCACACTCCCTGTGAGATAGTTTTCCACCCAGGATGAGTTGATCAGTCCCATAATATATTCACATGATGGATATCTATTTGCTAGATCCATTATAAGTAGGTGCTGTGACACTTGCTTCTGAAAGATTGCTATATCTAGGAGAATTGGACTTCAAACTTCACGCATTACTTTATCTAATGAATGTGGAGTTCAAACATGCGCTGATGCATGCATTTTTTTGTTTTAAAACTGCAGGCACACGCCATCTTGGGTGGTTGACCCTAGTCGATTTGCCACAAAGATTAGGAGTGCTTCTTGTTTATCCGAGCATGGAAAAGAAGAATTTAAAAGCAACCCAACAAAATCTTGTCCAAGATGTCATTTTGTCATTGATAACAGTGATGTATGGTTCTTCTCAACTCTGACTGCTTATTTTAGTACAATTGTTTTGCCTCTCATGGCATTCACATTCTCAATTATTTTATAATACATTAATATATTTCGTTTATTGTTGTATACACTTTCATTTGAGTTTCTATGAAAACAAGCCATTTTTGTCACTCCTAATTGATCCCATTGAATTGAGCAGTTGAAATTATAGTGATTGAAGTGTTGGCAAGTCTAAAATTTCTCTTTCAGGTTGCTCATGAGTGGCCAGGTTTACCCCAAGGAGTGAAATTTGATCCGTCTGATCCAGAAATCATATGGCATTTACTTGCTAAAGTCGGCGTTGGAAGTTACAAACTCCATCCATTTACCAATGAATTTATTCCAACACTGACGGAAGATGATGGAATTTGTTATACCCACCCTCAAAACTTGCCTGGTACAAGTTGGAAACTTTTACCGCTTATATTCTTTCTGCTTATTGGTAGCAGAAGTTACAACACTCTTTTTGCTTAATGTAGCAGACTTTGATGACACATAAATATTAAATGGCTAAAGAAGTGCAAAGACAAGCTAATATCACGTTGATTTGATTGACTTGAGTTCTTAAAAAATACTAATATGATGACAATCAATTTGCATGAGAAGTCAATAATCTAATAGAGAAGTGTTGGAACCGACGAGTCTATAATCGTACACTTGCTTGCTTGGTGTGGTTTTGGTGGAGACTCACCTGGAAGACCATACTCTCTACGTTGTCGATACATGGTATAGAATAGGTCTACTTTTCAGGATTGTGTGGAGTTTATAAGAGTCAGACTTGATGATATATTGCTTCTGATTATCTGTGGAAAAAAAATGTCATAAGCTGACACTCCATGAACACACCTTAGGTCACTTTGTCTGCTTTTTCAGAAATTGCAGCACTGCACAATAATCACAAGCACCACAAACACTCACTAGTATATATGCTGGATTGTTGTGTCCAGGTGTGAAGCAAGATGGAAATGCAGTTCACTTTTTTCACAGAGCTATCAAAGCATACAACACTGGAACACGAAAGAGGCGAAAGATACTCGGCGATGATCTGGGAGATGTTCGTTGGCATAAGACTGGCAGGACAAAACCTGTATTGTTAAATGGTGTGCAAAAAGGATGCAAGAAGATAATGGTTCTCTATGTGACCCCAGTCAGAGGTGGAAAGGCAGAGAAGACTAATTGGGTGATGCACCAGTATCACTTGGGTACAGGGGAAGATGAAATGGAGGGTGAATTCGTCATCTCGAAAGTTTTCTATCAGCAGCAACAAGTCAAACAGACTGAGAAAATTGAAGATATTCCTGGAATCCCTGATGCTATTATGATTCCCAAGGTGGACCCGGTGACACCCAAATTGGTTATTCCTGAACCTCCTCGGACTGAAAGGAAATTCTTGAATGTCGAGTCTGCACAAGGTTTTACACTTCCTAATGTGCAGGTATATTTCAAATATCTGTTCAAGAATAGAGGTCTAGTGTTAAATACCTGGATAAAGATAACTCCATTTAAAATACATAGAAAATTATTATGATGAAAAATCTTTATTTTATGTGAGCGTTGCTAGTATATTGTTGTGATAGTTATGTTTTTGCAGCTAACATGCATATTCAGTAATGAAATCGCAATTATCTCCACATGGTTGGTCTATAATTTCCAGACTCCAGTAATAGTTTTGTTCTTAGGATTAAGTTACTTTGTGAATCAACTGTTATGATGTTAATGTTTGAACTATGTTTCTTGTTTACAGTGATGATTATGCTTTTCACTATCAGGGCTACTTGATAATTTGTTTATGTTACCATATTGTGCTTCACTATGACTTGAGAGAGTTGGTTGCATCATGAATGAGTTGTATAATACTCAGATGTCGTTTGGTACTAGTTTAATTCGATACAGATTTGTATTCTCTTGGAACTGTTTGGTTGTGTTATCTTCTATGTATTTTTGGTTGAGAGATGCCAATTTTCTTTTATATCATGATGAATGGAGTAATATATAGTTGAAATGTGTGTTATACAGCAAATGAAGTAATAGCTTCTAACTCCAGTTCTCTTTCATTCTCTGATGTAGCATCAGAATGAGGCTTATATGTTACGAGAGGTGGAAACTCCATCAGATTGCAATGATTTGGACAAAAATAATTTGGAAAATCAGGCTCTTGGATTGGAAGATAAAAATGATGATGGTGATGATGAGGTTGGGGAAGACAAAGGTTGGGAAGACGAGTCGCCCTACCTTTTAAATTCACAGCAACTAATGGAAGCAGTTTCACTTTATGACGATTTCTTCCAAAGCCAGTCCCCAGGCAGGAACGAAACTGGAAATGGTCAAGAACGTAAGAAACCTTTTTCTGATTATGCTAACTTAAGGACCGAGGATTTTAAGAAGGATATAGAGGAGTGCAAAAAGCTGGTGGCTGCCGAACTATCTACTGGTGATCTACCCAACATAGAAATTGATACACCTATCCGGCTGAGCCAAATTGTAAGTTTCTACACCCCCATTCTTTAACATCCTCTTGAACTTTTTCAGTAACAATAATTTAGCCTTTTCGTTTTTGTTTGAAATATCCGTGCAGGAGTTTGAATCACAGGATAGTTTTGTAGCTTGGGGAGGAAGCACATGGGGTGACAAGATTGTGGAATCACAGGAAAGTTGGCCATCTTTCCCTCACTAATGGAAGCTTACTCGTCTATAAATAGCTTCTTTTTGTTTGACGCTAAAAACACTGCGTTACTAAGGCTAGATTTTTATGATTCAAGCGAAGTAGCAACTTATATTGTTTGGGTTGGCGCGTTATGCTGTGTTTTCTGCTCATCAACCAGAATGTAAGCTTCATCTATCAATCACTTTTGCTGTGAAACAATCGTACTTTTGTTGTGAAACAATCGTACTATGTACATCCGTTTTAAGAACTAATATGATGATTGTTTTGATGCCTTTTTCGGTTTTGTTTATTGTTTTCTCCTCCTATGTTGCATGGATAAGATGCTGATGCATTTGGGCCAAAGTCCTACCTTGAATGCGGCTAGAATCTCATGTCAACTGTCTGTAAGACCTGTCTTTGAGCATGTGATATTCCATGTGTGCTTGACTATATACCCATGTGTCTTTCTAAGCAGCTTCAGTTCCATGTATCTTAATAGCAAGTATAAGCTTTGGAAAACCTAGACACGATTCACCCCACCATTGGTCTCCCTGTAGTAGCAGCACGGCCCACTTGCGGGGCTGAGCCGAGCCCACTTCTATTCCAACTGGTGGGTTCTAGTGTCGAAGAACTCGTAAAGTAAACTTCATAACATTGGCTCTCAATAATGTGTATTCCGATCTCTTTTTCTTAGACATTTCCTTACTTGTGAAAGTAAAGGAGTGTGTTATTAATCTGAAAATGCAAAGTATACTATGGTGAGAAATGGGTGAAAATCTTCGGAATGTCTTTTTGTTTAAGGCCGATCAGATGAAATGAGCCTAAACCTATTCAAGAATGTACCACCAAGAGACATTAAAAACGTTGTTTATACTGATAAGACGCACCTTCTTCTTTTTTGAAACGGTAAATATTACTATTACTCACAAAACTATTCTACTCCTATACCAATCATACATACATCAACAACAATTTACTCTAAACCAATTTATTATCACTATTAAAGATTGAACTTGCACCTCATCCTTGCGCGTAGAGGACTTGGGGTGGCCTGGGTGGGGGACGGGGAGAGTGATAGGAAGGAGAAGGGCAGAAAGATGCACGTGGTGAGGATAAGGCTGCTAGTTTGACTCATCACATAATGTCGGGCGAGTGAAGAGAATATAACATGGAAAATACCAACGTGGGGTTTTGTTGGCTTCTTCTCTTAATTATTTTTTGATTTAAGATGCCAATCTTTTTATGGCCGACAATGCAATTTTTCTTCCTATTGCTAATATTTATCACCTCATCACTTGACCCACTTGTACATTAACTGATCTACTGACCTGCTCATTTCCTCTCTTTTCTTTTTCAAACTAAATTATTATGTTTGCCTGTGCCTTATGTTGAATTTATTTCGATTGGACCTCAAACAGGAACAGGACAAAATTGTTAGGTTTAGTATGATTGTTAGGTTAGGGCTGATAACTATACCATTAATTATCAGATAATGATGCTTTGAATCTATATGTAATTTGGGACCTAGTCATTCTAGGACAAATTTGCGTCACAACATATATACACCAAAAGCCATCGAAGGTTATGGTAAGAGATCTCCTTAAAATGCAGCTCGAAGTTATTAAAAACCATTTCGCAAGAGTCGATAACATATGGATACTCATAGCGCTTTCTCATAAAGCACGATAACAATGTAAGCACTTATTCTAATGAGCACCTTTCAATCCGTTTAAAACACTTATTCGATATTGACACATAACAAGTTTAATAGAATACATTACAAATAACATATTGTACATAATTAAAACAATTTGATCTACCGTGAAGCTAATTTCTCGGTTGATATGTGAGTTATAATTTACAAGTCAGATTTTGATGAGAAGTAGTTCCTTCCACCCTAACTGATGTAACATTTAGGATAACTTTAAGGAATTGAGATGTTCTACCTTTAGGCTTGTTATTTGTATGACTCTGTTTACCACTAGCTTTTCAGCTTAACGAGTTTTTTTATAAGAAGTTTATTGCGTAAATGCACCACTTTTTAAACAAGCTAGTTGATTTGAAAAACTAATTGATACGGATCGAATATGGCAACCTCCATGGAATATTTTTACTATTATATTATTCTTTTCTTAGTTATTTGATATTTGGTATTTTTCTTTTATTAGTTAATTAGAATTTGGTATTATCCATATTTCTAGTTAATTAGGATTTGATATTATCTTTTTAGTTGGTTCACAGTTCATAGTTGAATAGAATTTGGTAGGAGTTTTATCTATTTAAGTACTTTGTGGTCATTGATAGAAGGGAGTTTAGTTGATTATTGAATAAAATCGAAGGTTTTCTCTCAAATATGTCAATTCTTCGATATCCTGCTAGATCAACGAAGCTTTGAATTATCGTTCTTCCTTGCTTGTCCACGCACGCTGCATCACTAATCAAGTTAACTTGTTGAAAAAAAAGTTACCTGATAAGTTATCAACTACCTTTTTAGTTAATTTTGTTAAACACTTAATCAAGTATCCGAGGGACTGAGTAGTGATCACTTTTCAAAGTGAGTCGATTCCAAGATAATGTTTTTTCTTCTTTAAAGTTACTCCAATCTTGTAAAAATTCTAAATAAATAAGTGATTTCTTTTCAGGAAAAGCTAAAACATGTTTGAAGGGATTACTAAATGTATGAATTATGATGCTAAAGAAGATCTGGGCCTGAAAATTAGATTCCATTGCAAAAGCTTGAACCTTTTGGAGAAAATTTAAATGCCGAAATATCTTTAAAAATCTAATCATTAAATTGTCTTTCTCCTTCGTATATGTGGTGCAAGATTTCATATTCTCTAGTCGATTTGGGAGATAAAATTTTCAGAATTTGTAACGACATTCACTTAATAGTAGGTTAATATATGATGATGTCGCATATCTAATATTCTTACATAAGGTCACGTTACACGTATATATATTCTTCAAAAAGAATTGATAACACACGTTTATATCTACTATCCTAACATAGAGGACAAATTTGACTAGTGACCACAAAGAGCTTCAGTGGTTTGACCAAATCCGAACCATCTTTAATAATCCCTCCGTTCCACTGTAATTGAAATATTTCTACATTTTAAATACCACCAAAATAAAATAATTTTTTATTTATATAAATAACCTCACAATACAATTAATTTTTAACTACACATTATTGAACTCACGTATACTTTTCTATCTCAAACTCGCATATCACTTTTTTCTGAAAAAAATTCATGTAAAATTAAATCTTTTCATTATTAACGAGTTGGGGGAGTATTTTTTATTTTACTTCACAATTATTTGCAAATTGGGAGCAGTCAGTAAACTGGCAATAATCTGACACAAAAAAGATATGCTGTTAGGTATAAGACAACCTAATTAAACAATATTATCTCTATTTTTCTACTAATAAAACAAGTTTATGTATAATAATACGTAATTAGTAAACTTGGTTACATGCTAAGCAGTTTTATGTCACTAACAACCACCAATAATGACTAGTGACAAAGAAAAAAGCATAGTGTAATAACTAGAAAAACCTTATCTCTTACAACGTCATGGAGGATCTTAAAGTGGGCAAAAACGACACTAAACATGATTATTTTGTACTAATAAGATTTTTAGGACACTTTTTTGAATGTTAATAGAATGAAGTAGCATAGGAGTTTTGACTTGTTAGGAGGAGTGATAGGATCGGCCATAATCATGGTACTTAGAAACTTTAATGATGAGCTAAATCGTGCTTTATGGATCGTTAGTTTTGGCCTAAATGCGTAGCCACTTATCAGCAAAAATCTTGCTTTTTGGATTAACAATATCCTTGTTAATCATCAGAATGGAAAGCCAATTACTACCTAGTCGATAGGCCTTTTGAGTACAAAGCTACAAATTGCATTTTTTTTTATTTAGCTTTACAATTTATTATCTTTTCTTAATCTTTTTCATCAAATTTATTCCTATTTTACATAGTTGAAAATTGAAATATCTTCAATGGGTCCTTATAAAAACTCATCATTTGGTGAAAAGTCATAATGACTAGTATTTTACCAAAATAGTGAATGAGTTGTGAGTAATTCATACAATGAATGTGCAAGAATTCACATCCCTCCCATTCTACATGTGAGTGGTATGGTTCGAAGATGATTTTCCTCAATTTAATGTTCACCGGTGAAAATCCTTATAAGTAGTATTTCATAATTTTAATTCTCAATTTAATGTTAACCGTTGAAAATTATTATAAATAGTAATTAATTTCATAATTTTAATTCCGAGACATCCGAAAAACCATGTACCCAATTTCACTCCTTGCTTCCTTGACTGGAATTGACCCTATTTTACCTTAATTTTATTTCGATCTATATTTCCCATAAAACCAAGACGAATTCACAGGTCAATAAGGTAAAAAAAGGTAATTTTAGAACTTCTAATTCTATATCTCAAGTTCTCAACAGACAATGTCACACCGAATTCATAATGATGTGAACAAACTCGGCCTTGAATTCATTCTTACTAATTCGACTTCGTAAACATTTATAAATATTTAACAACACAACTGAATTTTATAAGGTAAATCGCCATTAAATTTGATTATAAAAATCAAGGGGTTGTTTGAGAAACAATTGTAATTGATTCATTTGACTTGATCAACAGTGATTTGGTCTAATATACACGTTAAATATTCCATTTTAATTCAATTCCAAACACAATTTTACCAAAATCCTTCCAAATGTCAATTCAAATTATATATCAATCACCATCGTTACAAGGCAAATCCCAATGAGTAAACTAAGCAACAATGCTAAAGAGGATTATTTACACTTATCATCATCAATCTAAACAGATTCTCATTTGGCTCCAGTTAGTCTATCGATCTTCATATAGTATTAGGCAAGTAACTATCATAGTGCCAGTAAAAATGTGTTGGAACAAATTCATCTCAAGTTAAACAAACACAAGTGTTCAACTTGAGAACACTTTCCCACAGCAAGTTGAGTCAGAGCAGCAAACTCTACCTGAACATATTGAAAAGTCTCAAACTCAAAAGAGAATTTGATAACACAATGCCATTTTACACTCACACCCTTCACAAATTTGGCCTTCTCATCCACACCACTGTTTACTTCCAAGAATTACACCAGTCCAGTTTGCAGAGATTGGAAACACAAGAAGAAGCAACTTACAATTGGGATCCATCTTGACAACTAAGACCATGTTCTTATCTGAACTGTATAATTTAGCAGAGCTGAACTGAATTGATCTTAACTGAATTTGCAGACGAAAACAAAAGTAAGAAGAATCCAATTTTGCCAATTCTCAGAAGAAGAAGAAAAGAGCAGAAAAATTGAACAAGTGAAGATTCATTCCATTTGAGGTAGAAAGAACAATAAAGATATGTATATACTACAGAAGAAGCCAAGAAGGGCAGTTGAATACAAAATTGTGAAGTTCCATTCCATTCCATTTCAATCCAAGGCTAAAAATCTAATCCTATTTACAGTCTATCTAAGAAAAACCCATCAAACTAATCATGATAACAGAGAAGCATGACGACACATCGTCTAATGATGTAAAGCTTGGCCCTTTGTTCTCTAAGAACTCTTCCAAGGCCTCTGCTAGAAATCCTTCTCTTGCTGTTGCTGGTTGTGGTGCTGGTTGTGGAGTTGGAGTTGATGATGCTGATCTTCATTTTTGAGTGAGTCTTGATGAATCTTTTGTTGAGTGTTTGATTGAAGTGATGAGATGATATTGAGATTGAATGAAGATGAGATGGGAGATGGGGTTGGTTATATAGGAAATGTGGTCCAAAAATAAGGCATTGGTTTAGACATGAAAGGTCGTGCAGTGCTCCCTAGCTCACCAGACCAGTACCATACCCCACACACGCCATGTAGGACCCTCTCCCCCACTTGGGATGGATGAACATCATTTTATTTATTAATCTATCCGACTCGATTGTTAATAACGAAACAATTTAGTTTTACACGAATTTTAAGAAAAACATCTAAATATGATTAAAAATGAGTTTCAAATATGAAAGTTTATGTGGCCCGAATAACGTATAGTTAAAAATAATTTGTATTGTGGAAGTTATTTTCATAAATATAAAATTATTTTATTTTGGTGAGACGTTAAAAATGAAAAAATATTTTAACTTTTAAGGAAACGGAATTAGTATTAATCATTATACTACTATTTGCATTTTCATTACTGCTCTAGAGAAACAAACAAATTTGAAATTGAATTAGTGTGTGAATTTAATTTCTTCTCTTTTAAAAGGTTCAGGAATGCATTTGTGTGTTTAATTTGTTCTGTTCTCTGTTTTAAGGGTCATAATCGGAATATTTTACTACACATTCGAATTTAGTCTTTCAATTCAAATTGATGTTCATGTAATTTTAATATTGCATTTTAAAGTTGTAGCCAAACACTCTAAATGCATTTCTAATCTTCTTAATTTCATTTTCAAGGCAATCAAATGTTACTGGTCGGTCAAAGTTAAGGGGCTGATTGGCATGACATTTGAATGGTGATTTTGGTGAAATTGTATTTGGAATGAAATTGAAATGAGGATATTTGAAGTGTATTTTAGACCAAATCACTGTTCATTGAGCTAAATGGGGACATTTAAATGCTTGGCCAATCAGCCCCTGAATCTCTTGTTGATATGTAACGTATTTAATTTTGTCGGAAAATTAAAAATCATACATCAATTGGACGTATGTTGTTTAATGTATCTAGATGGGACAATATCGCTATAATATACTTAAACTGACAGTGTAGTATTATAATATCATTAAATAATATTTACCGCTTCATAATTTTATATGGAAGATGCAAAATGGGTAAGCAAGATTAATATTTATTTGAGAAGCCTATGAGAGTATGTGTTACTTGAGTTTGGACAGTATGAACGTATTTGTGAGCTCACATGCTTAAATGGATTATATTGACCGAGCAATCAATGTTGCAGTTATGAAACCACGAGCACAACATTTCATCACAAATGGTACGTTTCTCAAACCGATCGAAGGCACACTGTATATCTTCAGTCAGTTTGTACAAAATATAATTAGAAACTGTATATATACCATACTCCATAGACGGTAAACTTCTACAGGTGGATGATTAAGGTACGAATTGGTATAGAATTTAAGTTGATTTTTTTAATTGAAATTAACTTTTTTATATACGAAAAATGTTCAATTTAAATGGGAAGATGATCACTCTAATAATATAACAAACAGAGCTTAAAGTTATTTCTAAGTTAAGGTCTGGTGTTATAAAAAACAGGTGAACTACATTTTGGCTCCTTAAATTTCACAATAACGCTGTAATCTTTGTAATTTCAATAATAACATATATTAATTTATAAAATAATTTTGCATTACTCGACTAAAAACAAACTTCGCGTGGAAATTAAAATACAAATTACAAACCATCCTTTTGAAATATATTGAAATTTCATATATTTGACCTTATGCATGTTCATTCTATTTTATCAAACTTTAATTTTAGTTAAACCATGTCCTCTTTAACTAAAAACTTCTTCATTTTCATTCAATTCAATTTAGCATTGCTTAGTTATATTTTACGCTACAATGCAATCCAACTCAAGTTTATTAAATTCAATTAATAAAGTTACCGTCCAAGATAACATAGTTTTATAATTTACTTCATTAAATAATCTAATATTGCTTAAATGAAATGAAATTATATAAAAACTGATTAAATACAACACCGCATATACAATAAAATTATATAGTATGTTTTCAGAATACTATACTTAGCTCTAGCAAGATGTGTATTGTGTTGGCATTACCCACCAACATAATGGGGTCAGCCATCGCTTCAATCCGCTAACATGTTTCCATAGTTTATGAACTGCATTATATTACACACCAAATTATGATGGGGAAAAGACCTTACAACTATTTCATTTCTAGTATTATAATTACACTTGTAGCCGAGTGGTAAGTTGAGACATCCCGTAACCATGAGATCACGGGTTTAATATTTCGAAATGGGTGATTATATTCTCTGAATAGAGATTGATGGATTTTCATCTAGAATCGATTGATAAATTCGTCTTATATAACAATTGTAATTGTAATACTATATTTTATGTTTAATAATAAATTAAAAAAATTACACTTGATTGAATCCGCCTAGACTAGGCAACAAGGAAAACTGAAAATTGAGTTGAATCCCACTGAATATTGCACAACCTTACCACTTTCACTTATTAAAGTGATGAAGTGTGATTAGATGACTAATCATGTCATCAACACTAACTTTTTGACTCAATGAACTGCATGCGTTTGTGCGGGATTATCAAATTACTCATTGCATTATCTCGTGCTGTGATGCAAATCATTTGGTGTGGAATTATTAATCATTGTTATTAGAAAGATATGAAATGTCATTAATTAATTATTGTACCTTCGGGACATTGGCTCTTTAGTAATCACTAAAGGCAGAAAACAAAGTGGGAATTACAATTTACGTTGTATCTCTTGAAATAAAATTTACCGAATTGAACTGAACTGAAAGAAGGTATAAATTATAACTAAGATTGTGTTCTATTCAACTGAAAATCATTTCAGTTCAGTCCAGTTCAGTTCAGTTCGGTTCGACTTAATTATAGTTTATACCTTACTTCAGTCCAGTCCAGTTTAATTCAGTTGAGTAAATCTCAGTTGAAGAGAATACATCCTAATTCAAAATGAACTGAATTGAATTGAACTGAAGTGAATTAATTTTCAATTGAAAATAACACCGCTCCAAGTTATGCTCAATTGTGAATGTTGACATGGTTCTACTAAAGGGAAAGTAGTGGGTTCCTTCCAGTCCTATACTGATCAATTTGTGCTAGGTGGGCAATTGAACTCATTTATATATCATAATCTAGCTTATCTAATCTTTTAATCAACCTTATATAATTTTAATTCACGATATATTTTAAATTACATTTTAAAGATCGAATATTTTCGAGAGCTTGTTAACTCTTCCCTGCCGTACACCTTCTACAGACTACAATTATTACATAATTTTGTAAGTTGGCTTAAAGTAAAAGTGTATATTCGAGTGAACTTGTTAAATAAAGTATTAATCCGACTTACTCGAGCGACAAGTTGAATTCATTACACTAATATAAAGTAGTGTATGTACCGAGCTTTACATATACAAACTAAAATAACGTGTTATGACATCAAGTTAAAATGCAAAATTTGAAAGAATCCTTACATTCCAAACCAAACATGAGTGTTTAAAAATATAGGTAACTGGGATGCTACTTGCATCATCACCCGTACCGAGATACATGGATCAAAAAATCAAAATGATAGTCAAACCGGCCCTCACGTGAAGTACAAATTCTTGTGCAATATTCTCAATTATACACTATTTTATACAACTAAGAAGTAAGAAATTAACCAAGAATTAAGCTGATCATTATCATTTTCAAGGCTGTCACCGGGAAGAAATTGGAACAAATGTTTAATCAAATTGGAGTATTTTATTCACTATTGAGTATGCATGTCGTTCTTGCAGGTTTTGAGGGTGTAAAATAGCTCAAAAACCAAGCAAAATTATTAGTAAGTGATCGGTCACTTTTAGTAGAGATTAACATTAATTAACAATAAAAGGTATTAAGTATTTTAAATAGAACCCGCTCGCTTGGTCTCGTGTTCCTCCCGTTACAGAAAGGACACCATCTTCCATTAAACCTTGTTTTGATCAACTTTAACTTCTTGGTTTGATGAATATTCCAATTGATTAAGCAACTTACTGACTCAACTTTTACTCTTTCCTTTCAATATCTGTAAGGTCAGTGTTGAAAATTGTGATCATAACTTGCAAATTCGTTTGTTACTTGAATCATAATTGGATTAAATTAAAGTTCATTGCGAAAAAATTATTTTCTCCACCCCTTCTCATTCTTCAATCTTATATATATAGCTAGATATAATATGAAATTCTAATTCAATAATACTTATAAGTACTAGCATTAAACAGTCCTAATCTAATTATACATCTAACACTCCCCCTCATTCGAAACAGAAGTTTAATGAATGTTGAGAATGTCTTGAAAAACGTCAAACAAAACTTGTGGAAAACCTTTGGTGAAAAATCGACTCATAGGTAAGAATCAACAGATTTCATCCATGACGTTCTACATTGGAGTTGTACGAGAGCAGGCGAGGTAAAATGTATGACCGAACGATGGACGATACCACGGGAAGTTGGTTATGGACAACGAGTACCCAAATATTGTACCCTACTCCAGTGAAATGCTCGAGTGTGCAAGAGTCGGGTGGAAGAAGTTCACCTAGAGCAGACATAGAGAGACAGCCAAAATAGAAGGTAATTTAAGACCACACGGAGGTGGAAAAAGAAGATCAATAAATGATCACATCGAGATAGTGCTGAGTAGGCAGAGAGGGGTCAACATGTGACCTCAATAGTCCAAGATACAGCGGAGCAAGAGCTTCAGACAACTTAAGCGCATTCTTCGCTACCTCTAGGGCACTCTACACTACGGCCTTCACCTCTACTCGTCGACTTGTTCTGATCTCGTATTATATACGGATGTCGATTGGGGAGGCTGCCCGGATACTTGATGATCGACCTCTGGTTATTGCGTATTTCTTGGAGATAATCTTATATCTTGGTCGTCTAAGCGTCAGCCGACCATGTCACGTCTTAGTGCGAAAGCAGAGTATCGTGGAGTTGCAAATGTGGTGTCAGAATCTTGATGGCTTCGTAACTTGCTTTTGGAGTTGAATTGTCCAGTTTCAAAGGCAACTTTGGTGTATTGTGACAATGTGAGTGCGATTTACCTTTCAAGAAATCCAGTTCAACATCAACGTACCAAGCATATCGAGATGGATGTACACTTTGTCCGAGAGCATGTTGCTTGTGGTGATGTTCTTGTTCTACATGTTCCATCACGATATCAAATAGCGGATATTTTCACTAAAGGCCTACCTCATATTTTGTTTGAAGATTTTCGCTCCAGTATCAGCGTTCATCCGCCTCCCGTTTCAATTGCGGGGTGTGATCGATTATGTGTAAATAATCCTAGTCTAGTTAGAGTTAGTTAGCATAATCCTAATCTAGTTAGAGTTCAGATATAATTCATATTCTCATTAGAGTAGTGTAGTTTGTATATATATACTCTTTGTATTCATTAATACAACTACGGAAGATATTCTTTCAGTGTTCTCTTCAACTGAAATTTACTAATTGAACTGGACTTGACTGAACTGAACTTGAATAAGGTATAAATTGTGACTAAGTCGAGCTGAACTGAGGTGATTTTCAATTGAAGAGAATATCCTTAGTATGAAATGTTTCTTAACCTGGTTTTAACCTTGAATTGGGTTATCTGAGGCTAATCATAATAATCTACCTGTGGTTTTTGAGTTGTTGGTTCCCGGTTGTTTTTCCTCGGCATAAAAACAACAATTTCATAAATATTATGAATTCGGATTTAATTTGAGGAGGTAGCATTGGAAATCCTACCTTATGTATAATTTGGTATATCAGGTGTGGTTGGTCTAGCTATAGCCACACCTACATGACTACATGTAGTTTACATTTCCCCTCCAACGTACGGTTCTTGTCATAATGCGGCGCATTTAATTATATTCCTTAGTCGTGGAGCGTCAGGTTGATTCGCATTCTTCAGGCTCCTTCTGCATGGTCTTGCAATCAGTATCTTAACCAATTACATTAGCTCACTAATGCAGTTTAATTGCATGTTTTATGTCAAATGTATGCATTAGTAGTACACTGCATCGTACACATAGGCCATATATCAGTGTCATTTTTCAACTTATATTTTTTTTTACAAAAGTTGAAATAATAGCATCCAAATCGAATATCAAATTAACAATCACTCATACTCAATTATTTTTTCATACTAATTCCTGTTGTCTCATATCCTGTCTTGATCATAAGAAAAAACTGCACGAATTACGAAGTAGATATCAAGAATCAAATAGAAAAGAGCACGAATTTAACCAAGTGTTGGCACTTCTACTTTTTATGTTTCTGTTCACGAATTTAATTCAAATAGTTGGAAAATATACCGTTCAACTTGGAGACTGATTGAGAATCGATTTAAATTTAGAAATATACATTCAAATAGTTTGTATGGACATTTCCCAATTCAAATCGATTCACAATCAATCCCAAAAAATACTTGATCAAGGAATATTTTAATCTTGAACAGGAGCTAGGTTATAAATTATAATGCCATTGATATCCGTTCTTTTGTGTAACTGAAAAATTAACAAGTGATTGGCAATGGATTAGAACCCACAAATGAAAGGTGTAAACTCAAATAAATTAAAGTTGAATGGTGGACGATAAAATAATTATGTGATTTTTTTTTAATAAAAAGGTTAAAGTTAACTCGAACCTCTTATAAATTAGATGGGAAGCAATTTATCTATTAAGATGTATTTTATTGCCCAAAAATAATGAGGTGGTGATTGATCATGATGAATGAGTTTATCCTCCTGCACTAGTCAAAGAGTGGATTAATTTCCAGGTTGTAGTTTGGTAGTGCCCCACCCTTTCTTGGATTGTTCTACTGTTTTGCAACTACTTCTTCTGTTCACCATTTATCGATTAAAATATCACATACAAGGATGAACTATAAATTTACTTTTACTTAATTTACACGCATATGCAAACACGTACTGATATCGAACCACTGACACCTCACATATTAAATGTGGCATATTTCATTTATATGCATCTTTAATGTTAACGACATGTACACTAATAAATTTCCGAATTGATACTAAACATTTATGTATCGATATAAATGATCAACATCTTGACGAAAATGAAATGCTTCAATGTTGACGAAATGTATACTAATAAGTTTATGGATGGATAGAACAAGTCCAAGTATCGATATAAATGATCAACATCTTGACGAAAATGATACGCGACATTAGATGTAGCCATTCGGAAAAAACGAAAGTGGTGGGGTGGGGTGGTACTGAAGTTGAAAGACATGGCACACGTGAAGAGCTTGGTGATTGATCGCTATGGCTCATATTGGAACCTGTGGACAATCGACATCTCCCAATTATATATTTCTCCTTTTCTTTCTTTAGTCTAATCACTAATGTAACGTTTTCTGCAACAACCTGGTCCATCTATTCATCTTGATCATCAGTCACATAAAAATGGTGTCCAAATATATGCATAATTTGCAGGTGAACTGAATTAGGACTGGCTAATATTCGTCATAATATTACAAGTATAGATTTTCATTGTCGGATTATGTTTCAAGAGCTTTACAAGACACTAAAGGTCATGAAGACGATTACGCGATAATACGTAGGGTTAGCTTTAAGTGAAGCGGATAATGGAGTTCAAATGTGTTAATTAAAATAGTGTATTATTGTACTACCATGATTAGCTACTAATTACAGTTGTAACCAACGCGCAAATCGAATTCCAATGCTAATTAGTTTCAGAGATAACTTGCAACACCAGATTCATGGTTAGTAGCATTAATGATACAACGCAAGTACTTATTCTATTGCTTAATGACAGTGTGTCAAGTTTTCGCTACATTATGCAGCACAAAGTCCCAAGAGTATTTGAAGTAGCCGATGAAGGAGGCGCTTCGAGAAGAAAGGCTTGGTTTGAGTTACTATTTCGAAGTCATTTTTGAACTTTTCATCTTTTAGATTAATTCAATTCAGTTTAAAAAATTTCAATTGAATAGAATAAAATTTTGGTTAACGTTAATGTTCGAGTCATTCTCTAGGTATGTTGAATCAATCATTGTAAATTTGCATATTTTTAGTTGACAACTGAAAATTCCGACGCCTCCAAGCCAAATTCCTCTCGAACACCATCCAGCACAAAAGGAAGTGAAAACAAAGACGAACAAATTACGATTGTTGCTGAAAACTTAAGGTGTCTATGAAAGAAATATTGATGGATTTCATTATTTTGGAATCCTGTGATTTTTCCTTCACTTACATGTATATGGGCCTGGGCAATTTATGAAGTGATCCAAATTAAATTGATCAGACCCCCATCATATGACCTATTGACATATTTTTGGTGCGGGGTTATTTCCGCTAACATGTGTTGGGTTGATTAACATTTAAACTCTCACCAGGCCTACAATAGATTAGACACCCGTCCAATTTATAGGGAAAATTCTTGACACCAACTAAATTGAGAGTTAAGTTTCAAATCAAAACTCATCTAAGATATAAGATATATATTGTATTATAGAGTGCAAATGTAACAAAAATGTTGTATCATAATACAATTTTCACACGTAATATTCAATTTTCTCTTTACTTCATGAAATACAAATGATACAAAAATCGTTTTTTCAATTGTTAATTTCAAATTAGTACTGATCTAAATCTCCCCTTTTATGATCCTGGCAACTCCTGGGCTACTGGCCCATAATTATCCATAATCACCTTTATGTTGATGGTGTGATGCTGTAATTTGTTATCATTTTTAATAGTGTTAGTAAATAAAACATAATATTAACTTACAAATATATCTTATTTAAGTTAACTAATCATATGAAAATTTTATTTGCCAATTGAATAGGCATGATATCATTTATTTTCTAATCTACACCATTTAGGGTAAATGTTTTGTCGTGGATCAATTACATTTCTACGGTTAGGCAGGCTTTCGCCCTACCTGATAAGAAGCAGTAAATAAAAAAATTGTCATATTTATTTCATTAAATTTTAAAATAACAAATAAAAAATAGGTAACTAAAAAAACTATTGTTATTTTTTAAAATATTTTAGAAGGTAAATTGTATCATGTGCACATTATAGTACAATACTAGGTTTGAAAATTGTATTATGTGAACACTATTGTACAGTTTTCTCTGTATAATATAGAAAACTGGGCGTTTTTTGGAAAGGAAAAAAAACAATTGATCCTTTTTTATCACTTTGCTCAAAAAGTGGTAGGTAGCGAGGTTTTCCTGTGAATTTTCCTTCTCTTACATGTTATGGGCCTGGGCAAGTTATGAAGTGATCCAAATTAAATGGATCAGACCCAAATCATATAACCTATTGGCATATATTTGGTGCTGGGTAATATCCCGCTATCATGTGGGTTGATTTGCGCTTAAACTCTCACCAGGCCTACGACAGACACCAGTCCAATTTATACATTTTTTGGTCCTGGGCTACTGGCCCATAATTATCCTTCATCACCAGTTAGAGTTATATCGATGTTGTAGCTTATTATCATTTTTAATAGTGTTAGCACATAAAAAATCATAGTTAACTTGCAAATAGAACTCAATTTAAATGAACTAGTCATATAAAAATTTCATTTGCCAATTAAGTGGACATGGTAACACTTTATTTTCTAATCTACACCATCTTGGGTAAATGTTTTGTTATGGATTAATTACGCATACATTCAATTAGTGATTTTTTTAATGTAAAATTTCAATAATTATTGACATAAAAGTAAAAAAATGTACAAAATTTTACCTCATGTTTATTTCTTTAAGTGGGAGCGGTTCCTTAGTTTTACTTGTTGAACTTTAGATCTTCTCAGAGAGCACTAGAGCTAATTTCTTCTTTTTCCAAGCTCATGGCACTTAATGTAAGAGACCTCAGTGATCTGCAAATTAGTTACATACTTAATATGAACAATAATTGAGTATATATTAACAAGAAAGAAGAGGTCTTGAAATGATACCTTCCATTTTCAATCATTTTAAGTAGCCCAGGCGCCAACTTTCTTTTGGTAATACTGGCAGACTCTTATGATAAATGTGTTTAAATCATGATGGTAAACTCCCATGCATATGTTGTGATGTAAAGCTTCAAAAGATTCATCGCCCAAGACTCCACCCGTAATACACAAAGTTTACAGGTATTTACATCAGGGTCGGAACTGAGCATGGGCAAGGAGGCCCTTCGCACAGGACCCAACAAATACTTAGGATGCATTTTATATATTCAAAAAAGTTTCTAGAAATATTTATAGGTTTTGATTAAATTGTTTGTTTGTTTGTTATACTTGTTAGATATTTAAATTAGTTTTTATGTGATTATCTATAAACGTTAAAAACTGATGAGTTTTTTTTAATTGAAATAAATCATCTATACACTGTTGTATTTAATTTTAAACGTTATAAAACCCCTTTAATCATTTATATATATATTATAGGTAAATCATTAGCTTTTCACTTCTCGCTTTTTAAAACAAAACCAAGTATATTTAAAAAATAAATAAAGTATCCACGGAGTATAACAAATGCTCGAACTTAAAGGTATGCTATTACTAAAATACAACTTGCCCTTCTCCTATAACCTCTTATAAACAATAATACTATTTTAACCATCACCTTCCACAATTCACAATTTTAATTTATTACTTATTTTTTTCTCAACACAAAGGACCAAAACCAAGTATGCATAAATATTTTTTTAATCTTTAAGAGTTACTTCAACTTCAAACAATTTTTTTTTTTTAATCCATGAGAGTTATTTAATTTCCAAATAAATAAATAAAAACAAAACCATTCGTGGTAACTAAAAAATTAATATATATTAGTCGCATCCTTAGCTAAACCTACACCTATGATGTATTATATATATTATTTAAAAATAAAACAATTCAAAATAATTTTTTATGTTTTAATTTTTAACTTTATTTTGAAATCTTAATTTGTGTTCTAAGATTTTATTTTTTATATTTATAATTAATATTTTAATATTTATATTTCTATAGTTTGAAATTATAATATTAAAGAAATTGTGCAGGGCCTCAAAAAATTTAAGTCGGCCCTGCAGGGTGTCACGGTGTAAGAGGCGACGAATATAGTCTTGGTCGACCTATATCACATACATAATGTTTAAAGAGGAAAATAACATCGTTTTTGTCAACTTATACCTGTAATATGCAAAGTGTTCATTTTTAAAAAGAGAATCCTTACCTCCTCCCACTGGAAATAATTAAAACTAATCTATTCAAAGTTACCCGTTCTACAATAAATTCTTCCATCTAAAAGTTGTTTTAATTAGTTTAATTAATACACATTCTCATAATTATTTAAATTAAAACTTACACAGGCACTATCTTTCATCAATTTAACATAAAACCTAAATTTACTGCATAATAAAAATAAAATCAACAGAGAAATAGTATATTTTAAAAAGTATAATACAAAATATGAATTGCTAATTTCTCTTACCTAGAATGTCATACACTATGGCTTCAGTTTTATAGTTGATTTCATCTGCATTGTCAAAATAGTTTGAGCATTTCCTAAACAAGAAGCTATATATATAGAAAGATTAAATAGCTGTAACAAGCTAACCTGGCACTTTAAATTAGACATATCACATTTTTCCAAAGCAGCCATACTAGTGCATCAGTTACAATAACTTCATCTGAGTGTATCAAATTCAAGATTTTTTTAATACTAAAGTTGGTATAAGAATGAAATTGAATGGTAGAGAATAGAGATATAACTCTTGTAAATAATTTTAGATGCATATGAACTCTTCCTGAGGGAAGTGGCTCAGTATCTGACATGAGACTGCAAAATTGTAAAAAACGAGGTGAGGAAAAATATAATGGAGTAAAAAACGAGGTGAGGAAAAATATAATGGAGTAAAAAACGAGGTGAGGAAAAATATAATGGAGTAAAAAACGAGGTGAGAAAAAATATAATGGAGTCATGTTAGTCCTAAATCTTTTTGCATATCTGCCAATTTACATAGAATGGAATCACACGCGATTCATTTTCACCTTTGAGCTGTCCAATCAATCCATCATATCATAACTCTGATTACGCACTTAAAACAAGTTGGGTTTTACTCCCTCATCCCGGTAATATTTTTAAAAAAAATATGTAGTATGTGGTTAAAAATGAATTTGAAAAAATATATGTGCTGAAAAATAAGTTGTATTGTAGAATTATTGCTAAAAATAAAAAATATTTCGTTTATAATGAGACGATCAAAACGGAATAATATTTCGTTTGTATGAAACGGAGGGAGTATATTTTTAGGTCAGCTTCATATCAATCTGGGTATAAATCTTCGTTAGATGTTTGTCACGTATCATTAAATTAATTAAATCTGATCTATTTATTGTGGTTCAAAGTTAATATTTTTAATAATTTTACTTCGAAAACAAATTTTCAATAATTAAAAGTTCTTAAAAAGTACAAATTGTCAGTAATATCCTTATAATAGTTTATTTATTTTTAAAATATAGATAGGTATTTTAGTATAATTACTTCAACGATGTAAAAATTACACACCACCATTATTATTAACAAAATTACATATTGATCATCAATCATTTTCAGAGTACTAAAAGTGTAGTGTAGACGACAAAGTATGTAAGTCCGAATTCTTTAGTGATGAACCCTAATTATCCATGTAAGTAAATTCTGAAACTAGTGAATCGTGACTATAGTTCTGAATCAATGGAGACAATGATTGAATTTGGAAAAAGAAAGCACTTTGATTCATGTTTTAATACACGAACTCTATAATTGATCACTCCGTGATGCAGTATACAAATGAACAAATTTTTCCAACACGTCGGGGAAATTCAATAGTTGACTAGAAATATATAAATTTATGATGGGGAACTATTCTAAATATATAAATTACTTCTAAGATTAATTAATAGTCCAAACAAGTTGGCCACATAATATATTTAGTTTTCAAAAAATGTTTCTTGAATATATTTCCCGAAAGTTCACATATGAATCTAACTAGCAAAATTTTCAATAAAAAAGATAAAAAAATCTAACTAGAAAAATGACTCGCGGAGCCCGCCGCAACATAATAATATCAGAAGGGTTCAACAAGCTCTAGGAAGTGCATGTAGTTTTGGAACAAATTGATAATTCAGCAAGTGTAAATTATATATAAGAATAATCATCTTCAGCTGTTTACCATTCCTCAACAAAAACTTCTCTACCTTAAACTGGTGATTTCTATAAAAATAACCTGTGAACGTAATCGGGGACGAAGCCAGAATCTAGTATTTGAGGATGCGAATTATTCGATAAATTATGAACGATATATTTTTATATACATAAATCGATAGGGTTCTATATAAAACAATACCGCTTAGTAACTTTATAAACTTGATCAATTCTATAAAAAAATTCCATTATTAATCAAAACACCTATATCCTCAAAGTTTATGCTTTTCATATTACAACAAAATTTATATCGCAAACGACATATATTTGATTAATAACATCAATAATTTTATTAATAATATAGGTCGTTTATAAATAAGTTATTTATAAACAATCGTTCGATATGTGACACGATACAATTTTTTCCGTCTAAAAAATTACAATATATAATAACGGGGAGTAGTTTCTTTATTGGATAAAAAATATTGGTGCGAATTTCAAAATTTTAAAAATACTACATATATATACATATATACTCAAAAATATTAGAAGCTCGGGGTGCGGCCGCACCTATCCGCAACCCCCTCCCTTCACCACTGAAGGTAACCTCCTCCAAGGAGTTTATAACACACGACGGTACTGGTTCTACATCATCGTAATCATACCTAGGGAGAACAAGTCCTCGATCCAGTTCCGTGATAGCCCTGGCAGGAGGATTTACTCAGAACCAAAATTATTTGGTTAGGTAAATCAAGCATAGCCCACATAACTACATGTACTTGTTGAACTGTGAAATTGATTGCAATTGAGTTCTCAAATCATAAACCAATAGTCAAATGTAGTACTTGTGTTAAAAAACTTGTTTTACTCCAAAAGTAAAATGGCACCTTAGGGAACACTACTAATGAAGATGATGGACTTAAGGTGATAGTTATAATTATACATTTTAATATAATTAACTTATTCAAAAAAATACGAATAGGTGAGGCAGAACAACAAACCTCCGTCACACTGTCGCATAGAATCCAATACTAGACAGTTGATAATTCTGTCAACAGCTTCCAGAAAGCCAATTGAAGCTCAACACGCCTATCAGAATCGAAGGAAGGGCATATATATGCACAATCAATTGTTGATCCCTTCAGAATCAAATTAAAAGCTTCGTCAATATTTAAATAAGTCAGGTTCGCCCCGAGGGTCTTGATTACATGGTTATCTAGTTCTCTAACTCCATCGTCACAACGATTAAGCAACTTCAATGTAGCGAGTGCAGGAGCATGGATTTCGACGAACTTCAAATTTGACCATTTGCAGTTGTACATCTCAAACGCTTTGAGGACATTAAATTTCAATATCAGAGTGTCAGTATTACTAAAATGCTCACTCAAGATTTCAACACTCTGGAGAGAAAGACTTGTGAGGTTAGAGAAGCAACAGCAGGCGGAAGGAAGTCTGAAGGTGCACCGTAACTTGAGTTCCAAATTTTTCAACGAGCTGCATCTGAGAAGGCCGGAGCCCGGAGGTAAGACGAAGTAGTTCCCTTGCTCTTCTTGTTGAGCATAAAGTAGCCTAAAAGTCTCCAATCTTTGGTCCCATCACAGCAGTCAGCAGACATCCACTTAGTTAAACGGCACAAGTCGTCCAATTTTGCCAACAGTAGAGAGTAAAATTTGTGACGTTGTGTGAAAGTAACATCCTGTCCATAATGTCAGCCACAGGCTTTCCATTTATAGGCATTTCAAGTCGCACAATATAATCATAAACTCTGGAGAGGGGCTTCGTCCATGAATAATCTGGAACTTCATTGCACAACGCATCACCGATATTGACACGATTGATGGAACGCCACTAGAGTTCCCATGTTTTCGACAAAATGCATGTTCGTGTGGCTTCCTCTGTAGTGGGCAGGTAGGAGAGGATCTGACCTATGATGCTTTCATGTAAATTGCTAATGCGATCAACACCATCATCATCATCAATAACCTGAAGGCGAGGCCGTTTCCTAGGAGGAAGCACACTATCGCAGACTAGGCTAGTAGTGGTTAGGCACATGGCTCACTGGGCTCTCTCACCTGATGAACATTTAACCCACCCTTGCCTTAGTATCTCTTACTAGATGACAAGCATAGTTTTATCCACACCATGCACACGCTAAAATTCAATGCAATTATCATGGCTAGCAGCAATCAATGAATTCTATGCAACTCAAATTCACAAATAAACACAGAGAGACAAGTACTTACAAAACGAATATATTCAGCATAGCAACACAATCTTCCTGCAAATGCAGACAGGCAGTTAATTTAGGTAAGCCCATTGAATAAAAACTACATGTAAAATTCAGAAACTAAAGAACATGGTGAAAATACTTGTACTTAGTATACACTAAACTCATCATGAAGAGAAAAAAAAAAAACAGAAAAATCATAAATTTAAGAAGAGGAATGAGATCACCTGGAAATCGATCGAGAAGAAGCTGGTGATGGTGATTGAATCTTGATCGGCGACTAAAGACTGAGAATCTGAGATTATGTTTTGGGCTGCGGGAGTGGGCTCGCACTATATGAGCTTTTTACCTGGGCCTGCCTCACAGCCTTATTCTCTGAATAGGTCCATTTAAAACAGTTTTCAGTAATCAGTTTTCGATTGAGTGATAAATATCGAAGTTTCCTTAAATTCTGTCAATTTTTAGTATATTCTAAAATCAATAAATTACAATAAAAAATTCTTCTTGATCACATACGCGCATATGGTATTAACTCATCAAATAATTGACTGTAAATGTAGAATAGTATTCTTCTTGATTTCATTCTATTGTTGGTTCACTTGAAATAATAATGAGTCTATGTTTACCACTACCTTTTCAGTTAACTTTTCAGCTCCATGATAAAAAGCTCGTTACGTGAAGATTTTCAAACAAACTAGCTGGTTTGAGAAGCTAACCAAGTTAGCTTGTTGAAAAAAAAGCTGCCTAACTAATTACCAGTTATTATTCAGCTACCAGCTACTTATTTAGCTAGTTTTACTAAACATGGCATGAATACTGAATTAAATTTAGTACACGGGTCAAGAATATGAATATGGTGGATCAAGGTTACAAGCTTCTGAAACTGATTGTCTAGCTGCTGAAACTTGGAAAATCAGCACAAAAAATGATTGTCTAGCTGCTGAAACTTGCTGAGCCGTTGTCTGGTGTAATGCATTCATTGTGTTGGGTCTAAGAATTATGCTTATTTATGTAAATTTAAAGGTTTGATCAGGTCATGCCTCCTCATGTATTGATCTACCATGTAAAATAAAATTTAACTTCTTCAAAAAATATTTATTAGTACTCTTTTTTTATTACTAATTTTGCAATACATCTCAACCTAATCAATTAAACTATACTTTGAGGAGAGTAAATTGTTTTAATCAGTTTAGTTATGGAGTGTGCAAAAGAGAGCCACGTCTACAATCTGATTACCACAAAATCGACAACCAATTAGTAGTAACTTTTATACATAATTTAAGAGCTCTCTACTTGGCCATTTGCCTGATTAATGAGTGTGTTTCATGTGATAGTCGTATCTTAAGATACTGTTTAATGTTGCAACTTGAAACGTAACTGGGCCACATAATATTACTTATTGTTGTAACAGTACAATAAGTTAAAAAAGAAAAGGGAGGACATTCATTTTAGGCAGTGGAGACTGATCAAATCAAGGTTTTGCTTATTTTTCATGTTGAGGTTTTTATTAAAGTATAAAACTTTAAGAAGCGAAGTGAGGATTTTCTAAAACTGAACTTCAATTATAATCAAGAGAACGAGGGTATAATTGGTACGCAATTTAAATTGGCATAATTCAATTTAAATTATCTGTTTTATGTATACAATAGGTAAATTAAATTTAATTTTGTCAATTCAAATTGCGTACAAAACAGTCACGGAACGTTCACAAGAAACAGAGAAAGAGAAAGTGAGCTTAAATAACCTAAACTATAAGAGGAAACAGTAAGGCACAACTGTGTCTGCTGGTAATGGTACAAACAAGAATCGTTTCAATTATCAGTAAGAAGAAACGTTATAGGTGAGTGATAGACTATGTAATCCTAATTAGATTAGACATATCTTCTTATATGTTGTATATATACCCTACAATATTCTATGAATAAACACGATTGATTATTCAATAGTATTACATGGTATGAAAGGGTTAAGATCTTTCCGCTCCATAATACCGTGATCATCGAATTTGCTTGTATCCCTGTCCAAAAGCACTAACCCACTGCTCGTTCTTCTTCGTCACCAAACAGCAACCTGCGATCTCGATTCCTCTCCCCCTGCTGATTTTTGATTCCTTGCCGTTTTCATGTCCTCAGAACGATTCTCTGATCTTGATCTTTGTTCTCTTCTCACCGACATAAAATTCCGCATCGATCATCACCTAGCTTTCGAAATTCGGTTTCGATCAAGCACCAAATTCTACCAGTTTTCTCTGTTCCGGATCGCAAACTGTTCGATCTCTTTCTTCCCCAAACAGAACGCAAACTGCCTGAAATTTGTCTCCCTTCTAATTAAACCCACAGTTCGATTAGCTTCCTTGTTCGATTTCCACCACCCAGTCGAGATCATGACCACCAGTTCTCCTTGGTCATACCAAACGTGGCCTCAATGGGTTTTTCCACCACCGTGGGCTATGTTGTACTATTCTTACCCCACGACTGCTTGAAATCCGGCCCAACACCGTCCTCCACGATCCGCACAGGCTTACACTGTGCAAACTCCGAATGAAAACTGGTATATGGACTCTGGCGCTTCGTCCCACATGACCACCAATCTAGGTACTATTTCGTCTTATTCATCTTTGAGCAAACATACTAGTATTATTGTCGGTAATGGTTGTAGTATTTCTATTCGTGACTTCGGTCATACTTCTCTCTCTCATCCAAATCCCAACTTTCGACTTCCCAACATTTTGCATGCTCCTAATCTAGTCAAAAATTTTATTTCGGTTCAGAAATTCACCACCGATAATCATGTTTCTTTTTAATCTGACCCTCATAGTTTTTCTGTTAAAGGCCTCACGCCGGGAACCATCTAATGAGATGTGACAACATCGAAGATCTCTATCATGTCACTACGACAAATAAAACTACCCCACCCACCACCTTTCTCGCCACTACTCCAACACTGTGGCATTCTCGGCTTGGACATCCTGGCGATGTTGTTCTTCGTTCTCTTCGTTCTTCCGATTATATTCGATGTAATAGCACTAGGATTTCTTTTTGTCATTCTTGTCCTTTAGGAAAATATATTAAATTACCATTCCAAGATTCAAAGTCGTCAACTCTTATGCACATAATTTCCAGTGATTTATGGACATCACATGTTTTAAGTTCTTCTGGGAATCTTTATTATCTTTTTTTCTTAGATGACTTTAGCAATTTCTTATGAACCTTTCCTATCTCCCACAAATCCCAAGTTTTCTCTATCTTTCTCTCATGTCAAACTCTCATTCGAACACAATTCGAAAGGGACATTAAAGCTTTGCAATGTGATAATGGTCGTGAATTCAATAACAACCAATTTCGCTCTTTTTGCACCTCACATGGCCTTTCCCTTTGTTTTTCTTGTCCCCACACCTCCTCTCAAAACGGTAAAGCTGAACGCAAAATTAAGTTCATAAATTACATTATGCGTACTATACTTGTCTATTCCTCTACCCCCTCCTTTTTTGGCCTCACGCTCTTGATACAACTACGTATCTTCTCAATATATTGCCATCCAAACTTTTAAAATTGCAGTCACCTACTCAGATTCTCTATCGAAGAATTCCTTCTTATTCTCACCTTCGTGTTTTCGGATGCTTATGTTTTCTCCTCTTTCCCTCCACCACAATTAACAAGCTTCAAACTCGTTCTATTTCTTGTGTACACGCTTTATCTGTATCTTTCAATATATGGCTGAACTCTTTGTTAGATGTGTTGATGGCATGAAGACATCTCTTTTCACTTCCATCCGTACAACTTGGTTCATTGGTTTGAAATGCCATAAAACATATACATTTTATATCAAATGACTTTGCACACTGAATCACAGAACTAAGAATAATCAAACCTGATATTACTATCAAGTTAAGATTTAATGACTTATTTGTCACAGCCAACTTTTTATTGAAATTGAATTTTTTAAACATAAAATATTCAATTTCAATTGAAACAAGATATTGAAATTATATCTCAATCAATTTAAACTTTTCAAACTACTTGTGAAAATAACCTGCTTGTAAATGATCATTGTCTTGTCAAGTTTACACTCAAACAAACTAAACAGGTGTGCTAAGGAAAAAGGCTGGAACCACTTAGCTTGAGAAGTTAATGAAAACTTGTTGAATGAGCAATAGTACTTGACATGGTAAGTCAAAGAAAGAGCTCAAGGTCACTAATTTAAGAACTTGGGAGGTATAAAGGCATTAGTTAGCTGAAGCTAGAATAATGTAATAAGAAATCGTTCGTAGTCGAGTGTCAAGATGAGACAATTTAGAGTACAACCAATTATATATATAATCTGATTCGGGGATTCCCTTTAAAGTCACGATTGTTCGTTATTACACGTGTACACTCTGAGTGTCTGACCATAATGACGAATGAAGGGCATGCAAGTTGCATAATCTAAACGCGTGCAAAAATACCGATCAAGTAATATAAAAGTACAAGATGAAAAGAAAGGTCCGAAACAGTATATGTCATGACATAAGTCATGTGCTTAAAACTATTAAAAATTATTGTATGTGTTTTGCAGGCGAAATCTGATTTGTCACATTCTTGTACTTTTAAAGATAACATAAACTAATAATTTGGGTTGATCACTAAAGTTCATCGATATTAAAAGAGCCAATAGATTCCGTGATGCCCTTTATCCCTTTATCATCATCATCATAATCTTGAATATTAATCAATGTTCCAATAGAAGCTTTGTTCATTGGTTAAATAAGCTAATTAGTCGGCAGCTTGACCTGGAGTTCCAAACTGTAGCCATCAGTGTATAGTAATAGTAGTTTGTAATTATAATATGTGGAGTATTATTTTAAATCATTATCACTTCTATCTCTAATAAATCTTGGTTGTTGGAAAGTGAACTTGTGTTTATGCTAATTTGCTGTGATATTATGCCTATGGCAACGTACCGACTTTTTTTATTGGATCCTTTCAGATTGCATGGATTCAATATTATACTTGGGATTTGATTTGATTTGATTTTAACATATGTTACCATGGATCGACATCAGTTGTTTAAGGATTAGTAAATGTTACCATGGATCGACATCAATATGTTACCTGTTAAATTTATTGAACTGCACAACATTAAATGAAACCAAACGAAGTGGTATTGAACTTTATTATAGTATAAAATATAACCATACAGAGTTAAACTAAATTATATTGAACTGAATATAACTAAACTGAACTGAACTAAATTGAATTGTACTAAACTAAATGAAACTAAATTAAGTAAAATAAATTTACAGTTAAAGAAAAAAGAATATGTAAGAGGTATTGAACGATGGTCAACAAAAAATTATCTCTTTAATCTCGTTGAAATTGTGCCACAAGTAGTACCTAGATAAGACAAGCGTATCTAATAGGGGTAACTAAATTTTCATTCTAAATCAAACAGCGTGTTTAACTTTTTATTTCTTATAAAACGATTAAAAAGTGACTTCAACCCCCGACTTATTAGTTAGAGGTGAAGCGTCTTACTATGAGTGTGTTCAAGTTGAAAACTAATTTTTTCAACTAAGAAAAGCGTTTGATTCTTTAAAAATATTTAATTTACTAAATATTAAAATAATAATATTCTCGAAATATAAGTGTTCTACATTTGTATGTATAGAGAAATCGGACCTTTTAAAAGATATGAAATGATAAGATTATAATATGAGTACAAATTTCATCTCAAAGGAAATTAAACTACTCTAATGAATTAATGGCGTCGCATGCTACATGACTTGAAGTCATTCGATGAATCTAGATAATCTTTATGGCAGTAATTTATTTAAGCCGATGATCAACTCAGATTTTCGATAAGAACAAATCCTATAGAGACAAGTTAATTTATGTTTGCATGGGATAAGATTATCACATGATTCGTTAAGACAAGAGATAACCATGATGAGCAGAGAATTATACGGTGAAGTCATATAATTAAGCTATCTTGGAGACATAATGATGTTTGATGACTAAGAAGAGCACAAATTAAGCCTGGATCGACTCACCACTAATTACTTGTTTAAGAAAGGTTAAAGTGATTATACTCGTGTTAAATGATTCTTAACGACTATTCTACCAAATATAACGAACACCAAATATATGCGGTACATATGGGTTTGATGTCACCAACATAAGAAGATAATCTAGAATAATGACATTGGTTTATCCTCTCTATGGCATCACAGATAAAGTTGTAAGCAGATACCAAAGGAATATAGGTTCGATATTTTATACCAATTGACTGCGCTAGCTGATTGACTATAGAATAGAAGCAAATCAATCAACTTAAACTATTTAAAATTGAATGATCACTAAGATATTTCTTTTTGAAATATTAAAATTTGTAAAAATTTAAATTTTTATGAGAATATTACATTATTATATATTAATTGTGCGTGTATAATATATATTTATAAATTGTGTATTATTATATACAAAATACGCAGCTGAATCGTTTTATGTATGACACTCAGGACTTTTCGAACTTTCATGTTAATTTATCTTTTTGGAATTGTCACAACTTATGATACTTTTTTCGAATTTTTCCTGTTTATTAATTATATACCGATTCAAATCAAAGTTCGAAAATATATTATTCAGAGAAATTTAATTTAACTAATATAAAATACAATTTCTTTTTTAAACGATTAAAAGTCACTTGAACTCCTGAATTATTAATTAGAATTGAGCGTATTACCAATTAATCTACACCTCATTATCAATATAAAACATACTTTATCTTCACTTCTACCTTGAACTGGGAATTTGGGAAACTTCCCATGCTTCACCTAAAATGAACTTATCCATGTGACTTGTGGCATTTGGAGACATGCAAGTGTTGTGTTGTGGATGTGCGTGAATGATATAATGTACATGGTACACTGAGTTGACACGAATTGTATTACCAAATTTTAAACCATCAGATTAAGATAGATAATATTGAGATATGATCACTTTAAAAGATGTACTTCCTCCATTCTTTATAAAACTTTCTAGGTGGCTGATTTTTCTAAAATTAAAAAATAACAATAATATAATATTTTATATAGGATATTATGTTGATAAAGTTGTAAGTGAGTTATAAAGTTATTAAGAGATTGGATGAAATGATGATAAAGAGAGGAAAGATATATAATAAAATATTAGTTAGTGAGATAAAATATTTCTATTTAAGAGTTTGGAAATTTTTAACGTAATGTTGAAAAAAGAAAGTTATGAAATTTTTGTTGGTCCTGGAAGGTGAGTATATAAAATGAGCAAAGCCTGATCACTAAAATGAATATGATGCTTTGGGGAAACTTCCCATTGGGGAAAAAATGGCAATAATTATTGGGATAATGGCAGTTTGCTTGCATGGTCAAGCAATAGTATCGATCTGTCGAATAACATTGGTTAACAAATCACTTTTAAATATGGATAAGAGGATAAGTAGACAAACTTAATTATAACGATCGATTGGGTGATAATTATATTTTAGGCTGCATTAATGGGGAAAATTGAACTAGAAATGCGAATCACAGTTCAATTATTAATACGTCTCACCTTCTATTATTAAATTTGAAGTTAAAGTCACTCCTTAATCATTATTTAAAAAATCATATGTGGAAAATTAATTGGATGATGACTAAGGGGCTGAATGGTATAGAATTTAAATGTACGTTTAGATGAATTTTGGTGAAATTGTATTTAGAATGGAATTGAAATGAGGGTATTTAAAGTGTATTTTAGGCCACATCACTGTTCATCGAGTCAAATAAAATGATTTAAATGCTATGACAATCAGCCCCTAAGATAGTATTCATCTTATAAATAAGTCGACAAACATTATAAATTACACTAGAAATGATACACCGTAAATTGCGATGTCGATAAATTTTATAAATTAATTACTATATTCACACGTCTAATCATATTTGATGTGGCATACATAAACTCAATACATCAATATTGTTAAAATATTATATTCTGAGATTGATACTTTTCCAATGTGGAGCCCTGAAATCGTGCTTAACAAATTTTATTAAACAAAAAAATATATATATAAAAATGTTTGACAACATTAATTTTCAATAACAATATTTCAAATTCATTAAACAAATAAAAAATTAATAACGAACATTGAATCGAGATGTGGCAATTTTAAATAAAAGATCTAAACCAAAAATATAAATGTATTTATGATTTCAATGAAGCAATGCATATAAAATATTATTATCGGTTGAAGAGAAAGTTCAAGGCATATATAGGAGATGACTTTTGAAATAATTGATGTAAAAATAGATCAAATAGTATGTGTCTTATTGCAACTGACTTCTAAAATAACAAAGAGCTAGCATTGAGACAACATGAGCTCCAACAAAATGTTTAACAAACTGAAAAAATGGACGAGTTTCATCACAATTGGGGACGTTAATATATTTGAGTAATCTAATCGAGTCGTATACACACCTAGAGTTTTATAGTCGTGATAAGGTGCAGGTGGGTCGGAGTCTGGTCAGAACACACACAATGGTTCATATGGAAACAACAATTGAATGAGTGAAGGGGTATTGCCTGTGGTGTGAGCAAAAAAAATTGAAATAATATTTTCCAGTAGTAAATTGCTGGATAATTTAAAAGAAGTGCTAAACAAGTTGCAAAAGTGAAATAACATTTTAATCAGTGGAACACTTTCACATGATGATATATAACGTTTTTTAATTTCGATTGCTAGAGAATAAATAAGTGTTAAAAAATTTATAAAAGTGAAATGATACTTTTATAAATGAAATGATAATTTTAAATTTTATTTAAAAGATTTATTATATTGTTTAAAATAGTACGTGATACTTCATTTTATTAGCAATCTATACTCTACCATTCTAGACATTAGTATCACATTTTATTAGCAGTCTATACTCTACCAGTCTAGACATCAAGCCTTATATGTCATCTTCTAAATTGCCATCTCCTTGAAAACAGCCATCTTTACCAAAACTGAGTAGTCTAGACTCTAGATCAAGCAACTCATCTCAATGTAGTCCATGCATTACAACACATCCAAAATCAAACCAAGATTTCTCGATACCAAAGCCGTCAATTCCATCGTTGAGTAACACCATCTCCATTTTTTATAACTCTTTGCAACTAACATAATTATCTTCTCAATATGGTGATATCTAAAATATATTTTATTATAACATTTCTTTTAAACTTAATTATTTATTTTATTTTTTTAAACTTTATTTTTGTATTGATTTAAACTGTTATTAATTAATTATATTAAAAATTACATTAATATTTTTTACTTGAAAATAAAAATTAGTATTAAAGTACATTATTTTTAAACATATTAATTGAAAATAAAAATTACATTACTTCAAAATAAAAGTTTAAATGCTTTAAATTAAATATTATACAGTTTACACTTTTGAAATATATTTATTTTATATGTACTTTAATTTTAAATAATTCATATTTTACAAATAATGGTGTACTTTAGTTGTTTCAAATATTATATTACAATTAATATACATTTAACTAAAATAAAAAATTTAAATGAAATATAAAAACAAAGTAAAGAAATCAAATGCTGAAAGAAACAAGAAACACAATTAAAATCATGAGATGAAAGAAATAAGCAAAGGAAAGAAATGAAAAGAAAGAGTAGAAGAAGAAAAGCAAGAAATGAAGACATCAAACGTCAAGCAAGAAAAGAAACAAACATAAATAATAATAATAATAATAAAAGAAATTGCCAGCTTTGGGACGTTGGGACGAGGCCCAGCGTCCCAACGCTGGGCCTTGAGCTCGGAATCTGAGCCAGAGTCCCAAATTGAATTGGGACTCAATTTGAAACTCTGTTGGAAATGTTTAAAGAAAACACCCATTATAATGAAATTTTAATATCATCTTGGTCATCCAAATTTAGACCAAATCAAAGTCTAGTCACGAGAGATTTGAGGCATGTGACATGATCAAATAGGAAAGTTACAAGTTACAACTTAAGGTTGTATTTTCTCTAGCTGAAAATTATTTCATTTCAGTTCAGTTCAGTTCGACTTAGTTATAATTTATATCTAACTTCAATCCAATCCAATTAAGTTCTGTAAATTTCAGTTAATATAACACATCATATAAGTGTCCCTTTGGTGAAACTTGACATTGACAGAGTTTTAGTTCAAGATATAAGTGTCCCTTTGGTGAAACTTGACATTGACAGAGTTTTAGTTCAAGTGTTCAA
Source organism: Plantago elongata (assembly GCA_036897095.1). Classification (NCBI taxonomy): domain Eukaryota; kingdom Viridiplantae; phylum Streptophyta; class Magnoliopsida; order Lamiales; family Plantaginaceae; genus Plantago; species Plantago elongata. The sequence goes on from JAYMSP010000091.1 coordinate 86,211, forward strand.
CCTCATATGTGCTACAAATGTGATTTTTTTCACTATCTCTTACAAATACTAGTAAGTATTAATCGATATTATTGATATATATGAAAATACATCTTAGTCAACAATGTGCATAGGAATTTCCTAATGAGTCTCAAGTTGCAAGAATTGGGCCCATGAGAATGAAAATAAGACCTAACTCCGTACGGAATACAAGCATTTTTCAATGTTGGTGGATAGTTATTATTTCATGCTACTCGCACCATTATTGGCCAATACATGTAGATTTGGAATAAAGGTTAGTTAGTTAATAGTTACATTCAAGATCTGGAATATTTAAAGCCTAGTTCGTCCTATTTGACTCTTTTAATCCGTCCAAGAAACATGAAATCATGCCTTTCTTCGAATATAGAACAGTAAATATTGTTTGTGTTATGATTATGCATATATTTTAGACTCTGAGTGTATTATTAGTGTGAAAAGATGACACAAATATCAAATATGAGTAGATATAATAGATATACATAATAATTGTAATAATTGCCTATGAGAAATAGGAACTCGTCTATTTTTATCATGGGTGAAGTACTTGGTTTTCACGGCATGGAGTTCTCTCTATTCACCAGAACCAACATAATGAAAATGCGTCCATAATATTCTCGTCGGTATCCCGTTCACGTGACTAATTCAACCGTGCATTATCGGACTCTTTTTAAGAGGGCGGTTCTTCCAATAATATTTTTTACATCCACATAACTCAAACCCGAAGCCTTACTTAAGTGAACGAAAGTTCCTTACCACTTGAGCCAATAATTATTAATGTGTACACAATATTAAAACAATGTTAAATTCAAATACATTTTACAAATGCATGATGGTTTTTAAAAAATTCTAAAAATAGTATAAAGTTTAATAGTTTACAAAAATGACCCAGTAATTTTAAAGTTTTAAAATCTTTCTAAAATATCCTACATGAAATTAAATTAGTGGGAGTTTAATAATAATAATAATAATAATAATAGTAATAATAATAATAATAATAATAATAATATAATAAT
>JAYMSP010000092.1:0-86406 GCA_036897095.1 Plantago elongata
ATATATATATATATATATATATATATATCAAATCTACCGAACTATATATTCAGCTTGCACAATCTATCGTCTGAAATTATAACATAGTTCTTTTCGTGTGATTATCATTCTATCATTTATTACCCGACATCAACGCCATATACATAATCGGTCTTAAAATGGTTGAATTGAATACAAATATGTTAAGGTGGAATAAGATATATAATAGGAAAAATTACACCGGCTCTCCCCATTAAACCACCTATTAACAAAAAATTTCACATCATTTGAACAATACCATATTGGTCCTTAACCTATTTTTCAAACTTGCTACCCAAACATGGCCTTAAAGTATTGACGCTAAAACTAAAATGAATTAAAGAAAAATTTTATTTCTTAACTACTTCTAAAAATATAAACAATTATTCATAAAAATGAATACAGTAAAATAATATTTCAAAGGAAATTTAAACCGGCTCTTCCCAATAAACCACTTATTAACAATTTTGTCCCCATCATTTGAACAATAACATATTGGTCCTTTCTTATTTTCCAAACTTGCAACCAAACAATGTAAAAATTAAAATGAATTAAAGAAAAACTCTATTTTTTAACTACTTCTAAAAATATAAACAATTATTCATAAAAATGAAATACAGTAAAATAATATTTCAAAGATAATCTTCCAACAAATAATAGAAATATTAAAAGATACATACTAATATAGTGACCTAAGGAAATAAAATAGTAATAATTTTATCAACAATTTTTAATATAGTACAAATTAACCACTACATTAATCTGTTGAAAAAAGTAATTGGCGCATATTATCAATCTAAAAATAAATGGTAACCTTGTTTCTTAGGGAAGGAAGTAAGAAATATAAAAAACTTATAAAAATAATCTCAATACTATTAACAAATGAATTTTTACTCTGCGTATTATAATATTCTTTATTACTTCAAATTAAGCTTCCACTCTAAAAAGCTTCAAATTGTAGTATGCATATATTGTATTTTCATTGAGCATGCAAATCTGAATTTATTTCTATCATGATGTTTTGTATTATTTTTGTTATTTTATAATGAACGTTTATATTAATATTTATTGATTTTTTAATCGAATTTATTTGCAATTTTTGTTTGTAAGTTTGAAAAATAGAAAAATAGTTATACAATTTTTTTTTAAAGGAGGTGTTTGGCAACACTTTGAGTTTTGGTCTGTTATGTAATTGATTTTTTAAATCTGTCCTATAATGTTATGGTTAGAATTAAAGGGACCAATGTATTATTATAAAATTTAGTAGGGATAGCAAATGTAATTCATAATCAATCGTTTTATGATAAATTTATCATTGTTCGATTCTTGCATGATGAGGTACAAGGAGAGGCTGAGTTTTAGAGGGATAATATTTGTCTAAACACCTTTTTAGATGCTTGAATCGATTTAGTCATGTTATTTTTATCCTTGAGTAATGAACTTAACTGATAGTAATTCGTTCAGTTGATTTGTGGTTCGTTCAATTCGTGTTTAACTAATATCACATCCACTTATTTGTTCAAAATTTTAAATTTTCACGTTTGTTTAATTTGTGGTGTTCAAATGTTCATTTGGTTGGTGTGTTAATTGTGGATTGAGAAATTAGATTTATTATTTTTGCAATGGTAGGTTTATAGTATATATAATTATTAATTATTATAAAATTGCATTCTAATTCTTTAAGTTATAATTTATTTAGACTTAATAAATTACCTAGGAGTAAAAAACTTTATTAATTTTTAACTTTTCAAAACTATATTATAAAAGTTTAATAATGTTCTCTAATTTTGTATAATGATTTTGTTATCTATTGGAACTATTATAAATTTAATTTTTCATTATGAACTTTAAAATTTTTACTAAAAGGGATTGTATGGAGAGTGAGTACACTTAACAATTATTTTTGCAAATTTCGATTTTTCCTACCCTTTGATGTGATTGGCTGGTTTGTAAAAGTGTATGATTTTGAACTAATAATTGTGCAACTATCTCGATATCCCTTGTGAAAGGTTATGTAAACTATAATGGAAACAATCGCAAAGTATGAATAGAGGAAGGGGATTTCATTTCTTACCACACCTTATTCATCTCATCTCTCTTGCTTTATGATCATTGCACCGGTTCCATATTTAAAATTTAGTTTTCATGTTAGATTATCATCGTGCAATTTAATTGTTTAAGAAAGTTTTTTCTAAAAGATTGTTGTTATAAACTCGTATGCAAGCTCAATCAAGCTACTTTATACATTGAAATGAATGTTTCAAAACCTCTTCCTAATCGTGTTTAAATTGAGGTGTTGGAAAAAGGAGTAGTTGTGAAAATGAATTATAAGAATGTTCCTTACTATAAGCGTTGCAAGATGTTAGGTCATGTGGATCTTAATTGTGTGGCTAATGTTCAGTTTACGGCCGTAGTTATAGCTCCTCCAAACTCAAGAGTAGTTGTTGAGCAAGTTCGGGAAGATAATTCAGTGGAAGTTCTTACTAATTTAGCTCCAGTTTCATTGTTAGAAGAACCGGTTGTTACCTTGGAAGATGAAAGAATCAACATGGCGGATGAACAACAAGATAAGGTTTTACTGCCTGTTAATTCCAGTGATGAGAGTAGTTTGCAGCTTTTGGAGTCTCTCCCACTGATGACATTGTAGAGGATAATCCAGTTGTTTATTTGCTTTTCTTCAGTTCTAGAGATGGAGAAAAGATTGATTTTGCTTTATATCGAGGTGGAGGTCAAAGTAGCAAAGAAGGTGAAGATTCAAGTATTGAAAAATGTAAACTTTTTAAAGCCTTTGATGGAATTTTTGTTGGAGATGTGGATTATTATGAATGAGTTATTTCAAGTTTGGATGAGCCTTCATCGGATGAAGAAAGTGTCCCTGAACGAAGACGTCAAGTTGTTCAATTAAGTAGGAAGAAGAAGCGAGAGACTCCTTAAAAAATCTTTGAAAGGGAAGGATTCAAAATACTTGGCAAAAGGTAGTGACTTTATTTATAATACTGGTTAATATCATTTTGGAATAGACTTACAACGAGTTTGGTTTAGAAATAAATGTTAGGAAAGATTGGATCTATTATTGGGTTTGGAAAAGACTATAGAACTTAATATATTTACAGTATCATCATTTGTGATTTTTTAGATTTTAGTTTACTGTGTAGTAGTACAAGTTTTGTTAGACTTCTGTACGAATTCTGAATCCTGTATATTTTTTATCGCATTCAATAAAACGTAGAAAATTACTCTTTAAAAATAAAAAGAAGAATTGAAGCCGAACAATAAAGAATTACGAAGGACCATATTCGACTCTTATCACCTTTTATTTCTAATCTTCAAAAACCTTCATTTTCACCCTCTGAACCCTGGTAGTCCTTTTGTCTATATTTGGTCAAGTTCCCACACTAATAAACTTGTAATAATGGAATTGAAAAGGAAAAAAAGAATATTTCTTTCTGTGAAAAAACAAAGATGATGGTGATGAAACAGGGCAACCATATCGAAGCTCTACATGATCATACGGGAAGAAGCCATAAAAACACGCATTCACATAGCTGCATAGATACGACAGATGACATGATTCCACGTCTCCATCTCTATGACAATTCATATTCCCTCATGTTCTATTGTTCACCACAACTCCAAGTCCTTAATATTTCTTTAATCCACATATCCCTAATTCACAAAATATATATATTCTATATATCCATTATATGTTATCCATACGGACACATTGTACCATCAAATCAAACATTAACATCCATCCTACTTGTACAGCTAGTCAACTTGTATATGACTATATGAGATATAATAATTTTATTTTACGACAACATTAAATGCAGAATACGTTTTGCTAAATACAATATATTTATTTTTTTAAATTACAAAAGTCGTATGAATTTTAATAATTTACAAAAATAACCCAATAGTATCAAAGTTGCAAAAATATCCTAAAAAGATCCTGCAATGTCTAATCAAAATTTCAAATATCCACAAACACATTTTAAAGACAACTTTATACATAAACGTAAATACGTTTTGATGATGGTCATAAACTCATTAATTATATTTTATCGAAAATATTATTTTTTTTCATAAAAATGACTGGAATCCAGTACAATAGTTGTCGAATTTCGGTTGAAATACACTGGCTTCAAAATTGATTCGCAGGGATATAGTTGTGGCATCCCGTTTAACAGGCCACAAACACGTGGCCTACCAAATGGCAGGCAACAACTTGGTTATGGCCTGCCAAATGGTGGCAACAACTTGGTTATGGCCTGCCAAATGGGAGGCCACACCATGTTTGTGGCCTACCAAACGATAGGCCACAAGCATTTTTACCTTTTTTTAATTTAATTGTTTGATAACTTGTATTATAATTTTTTTTATGATAATGGTACATTATTATTTTATTTTAAATTGTATTATCAAATTATATATATAATTTTAATTATTCGATAAGAAAATAAGTGTTTCCCACCATAATACTTGTGGACTTTGAAGGCCACACTTATATGTTGTGGCCAACTTTTTTGTAGGCCAAAAGTATTTCGGCCCGAAACACTCTTTTCCGATCGGTTAGATATATAAAACTATACATGTATATTGTTAACTTATTTTTTCAATAATTTAGTTAGTTTTATGATATTTATTTTCAATTATTGTAATAATATTTTTATATTATTTTTTTAATTAAATTGTATGATTGATGTTAAAATAATATGATTACGATGGTGTTGTTTCATATGATGATACGATGATAGTAGAATTATATTTTTCTAAATCTGAAGTCTTTTGGGAGTTTTTTTTTTGTAAATTCTTAAACATAGGACTATTTTTATAATTTTCCAAAAAATATTATGCGTTTAGTACGTAAATGTGCCCTGCATTTAACAAGGCCTCAATTTTATAATTTAATGCTTCTGTTAGAAGCATAATTAGATTAAGACTCATTAATGTGAGTATTTAGAAGTATTATTGAATTATGATTCCTTAGTATATTTAGGTTTACATACTTGTATATATATATGTGAGATTGATGAATGAGAAGAGGTAGGGAAAATAGTTCTTTCATGGTATCAGAGCCATGTAAGTCTCCAATGAGCATTGGTCATGTCTCTCCTCTTTTCCCTCAATGAATTTTGTGAAAAAAAAAACAATTTTCGTATAGCTTGACAGCACATCGCAGTCCGAGAAAAACGGAGTTTTTCGGAGATTCAACCGTTGGATCATCACGAAATTTTAACACCAGCAAGATAGCTCGTGGAACTACAATTTGAACAGTGGAGATCAGAATCAAATCAGGTTTAATAGGTCAAAATGTGTTCTCAGTTAAGCAACAAATTACTAAATTAAATTATGATCTGATCTCATATGATATATTCGCCAGAACCTCACGTTCTTATACCTCTGTCGAACTTCTCCTCTGATCGAACAACCCACTGTTGTCGATCACCTCCCATGCTCGAATAATTTCTTCAATATGTCGAACTTTCTTCTATCCTCCTGCAATTGCCCGCAATCGTCGTTCTCCTGTCCAATGATCGCCCCAGCATGTTCGATCTTCGTCGACCGCCTCTGCAATTGCTCGTGATCGTCGATCGCCCTTTTTTTCGACGGACAATCCTCTGGCCAGGTCTTCTTCTTATGATTACGTAGTGGATTTCTCTTCTTCTTATGCAGTTGATCTGTTTCTTCTCCTTCAGTCTACTGCTGCGTTTTCTCCACGCGTCATCGATTTCCTCGAGCAACTGTCTCCGCTCCGTTCTGAGAACATATTAAGCTCCCGAAGTCGCACGTCCTGATCAAAAGGGTTCTCCTATCCCCAGATCAACCTGATGCGCCACCAGGCCATCCCACACAGCTTCCTAATCCGAAGCTCCTTTTGTGGTTAAAGTTCGAGTGTTATTTGTTCCATCTCTAGTCGTTCATCGTTCGGTCATACCTTTTACCTTGCATGTTCTCGTACAGCATAAACGTAGAACGTGATGGAGGAAATTTGCTGATTCTTACATATGAGTCGATTTTCACCAAAGGGCTTCCACAAGTATTGTTTGACGCTTTTCAGGACATTCTCAACGTTCATCAAACTCCCGTTTCAATTGAGGGGAGTGTTAGAAGTATAATTAGATTATGACTCCTTAATGTGAATACCTAGAAGTATTATTAAATTACAATTCCTTATTATATCTTGCTATACATACATACATACATACAATATAAGATTGATAAATAAAAAGAGTTAGGGAAAAATAGTTATTTCAGATTCAAATCATAAGCTCATCAAGAATAGGAGTACAATCATCTTCCCTACAAATTTACCGCCATAAATCTAAAATAAATACTAACCATTAGCTCAACTGCTCAACCTATTCAAGGTAGTAATCTCAACTCTTCAAAATTGTAAGTACCATGGTGCTACTGTAAGAAAATTACTTTATTTGAAAATAATGATGGTATAGAACTACATTCCACGCTTTTAATCCAACTCAAACTAAAGAAATCTATTCCATGGTAACTGCTAACAGCTTTTGGTCCCAAATCTTTAACGAATAAATAAATTTACCATCATCCCGACCTACTCTGATATTGTATGAATTAGACTATAGGGATATTTAATTCGAGATCATTGTCTTCTCTTAAGTGTTACGGTGATTGGAAATTCAACACTAAGTACGTAACTAATCATGTAACGTAAACTATGAGATGTGTTTAGGTAATTGATATGTATTTGTTTTGTATTAAACTCCATTAACCACCAAGTTGTATGTGAGTTGATTCTAACCATCTATCTTCATGTATAATGTACTTATTGTAATAATTGTAAATATGTAAATACAAAATGAGTTAAGAAATTAACCCCTATAGCTTAAGAAAAACCTAGGGTAACCGTACCATTGACTTAATGTGAACTAAGATACATGATGATGGCAAGCATTTGCGGCACAGCACGATCATGATTAGTAAACACACAAGTGGATCGAAAGAATAGTGCCTTTGAATAATCCACTTTTAGCATCGTTCAATATCTGAGCACTGGTTGGTGCTTTGTGGTTGGGGTATAATAGAATGTGGAATCCTTCCGCAAACTACGCCTTTGTATCCACTGTTTCGAACATTTCTTGATCGGATTGATTCTTATTCATACATATATATACTGCCAATATTTCATGTACTACCACTAGTATAAGAAGATTTGTTTAATGATTATGATTAAGGGCGGATCGAGCCCCCGGCTATCCCGGGGTGCCCTTGAAAAAAGAAGATTTTTTTTAAAATTTTGGATTTCTTAAGCTGAATGTTTAATGTATAACAACATCTAAATTAGAAATAAGGAGAATTTACACACAACCACCTTTTTAGATGGTGTGTAAACGACTAGGTCCCTATCATTTTATAATTTACGATAAAAAGTTAACTTGATGTTAAATGCCTTCTTTACCCATGTATTAAAATATTTCTTTAAAATTCTATACTGATTAAGGAATAAACCTTTCTTTTAATTATTGTAATTAAAAATAAAAAAATAAAACATTTCTTTTATATCTTCATCTATTTTCTTCTACATGATCTTCTTTTTTCTTCTTTTCTTTTCCGGTTACGGAAACAACTCCGATTGGAGCTAATTGGAGCTGAAAATAACTTCGATTGGCTCCAATCGGAGCTGAAAATAGCTTCGATTGGCTCCAATCGGAGCTCTTTTAGCAGCTCCGACGAGCTGTTAAAGAAGCTTCGATGGGAGCTGCTTTTTCAGAGCGGAGCTGCTTCTAACATGGATTGAGATTTTTTGAATGATTTGAGGTGTTTTGACATGGATTGAAACTTTAGGATTTATTTGAGGTTTTTAAAACTCAAAGCCCTTCCATTTGAGAAGATGATGGGTTTTCTTGTAATTTTCAGAAATGATAAAAAATAATGAAGAAACAGAAGTAATTAAAGAAAAAAGCAAAATACAATTCAATAATTAAAGAAAAGGGAAAGGAAAATATATTAATTAAAGAAAAGGGAAAAGAAAATGAATATTTCATCTTCTCTCTCATCAAGTTTGACTTTTGGGCTTCGTTGTAATATTTATTTGTTTCAGTTTGAAGTGTAAATTATGAAACAATAAAGACCCAAACGTTTGTAGACCATCTAAAAAGATTGTCAGATGTAAATCGTCTTTAGAAATAATGGTTAATTGGTCTTATAATTTAGTGGTCCTGAACTCTTATTAAGTCATTGCATTGAATAAAAACTCTGATTAAATTTTTATTGTTCATAAATTTTTGTTGTAACTAGAATTTTTAAATTTAATCCAGAATGCAAATAATTTCTAGATCCGTCCGATAGATCTTAGATTAATTTAATAGTAATTGTTGGTAGCACAAAGCATACATACTTTAAGCTGCTTTTTTGCGCCGTAGAAGATCCATACGCGTGAGCATATACCACTTAATCTCTGTTGCTTTCTTATTGGCCGGTCACCTTTTCGTCAACAGTTGCTTTATCTCCTTTATCTTTTTATAAAGATTATAAAGATGAAATGAAATCAAAGTATCAACCACCCTGTTCACATATCGAGCATATATCCATCTATATTTTCATTATTCTACTCTAATATGCAGGGTCAATTGTCTTTTATGTTACATCACTTTTATATAAAAAAATATTATTAAATAAACATATATTAATTACACAATATTCATGACAACGAAGTGCAGCTCAATTGGTAAGACAGCTTCAACTACAACCAATAAATCGGGAGTTCGAGTTACCCTTTAACCATTAAAAAAAGCAAGAAATTACACATCGTTCGTTATAAAAATACGTATAAACATCTACCACATAGTAAAATTTTAATACGTAGAAATATATAACCTTACCAACTCTGATAGATACGGTGCCTAAACTTATACATGTACCTTATATGTATTTTATTTTTATTTAAAACGATAATTATAACTCGAACTTCAACTTATTAGTTAGAAGAGAATCGTTTTACCAACTGAAATGTATCTCATTGTTGTCCAATATATATTTCGTTAAAGTAATTAGCTATTGAATCTATGGTGTACTTCACATAACATTCAATTCAACAGTCCTTGCTCAAAAAATAAATAAATTCAACAGTCATGTTCCAAAACGGATAGAACTGTACTTTGAACTTAGAGATCTGGAGAAATACACTTACCCTACAGGCTTTGAAAAGTATAAATATGTCAATTGGTGTCTAAGTGAAAGAAAGGAAAGATCCGATCTCATTTCTGGAAAGATAAGATTCCTTACCACACCAAATACGGAATCGCCCTGCCCTTAGATCGACACCAAGTTAATTAAGATTAATTGGTCCATTTTTAGTTCATGCGTTTCACCACTATCAAGGTCGCAGGCCCGCAAGTCAAGCCATTGCAGCCACCACCGATAGGTAAATGGCAAAACACAATATTTTCCAGGCGACCCGTTAAAACGATTACAAAATTCGATCCCTCATATAGGTATAAAATGATTTAGGAGGTAAAAATATGTTGGTATGAGGTTGTGTTATTTTCAACTGTAATTTACTTAACTGAACTAAACTGGACTGAACTGAAGTAATGTATAAATATAACTAAGTCGAACTGGACTGAACTGATGTGATTTTCATTTGAAGAGAATACAACTTCGAGTAATAGAGTAATTTTAATTTTACGTGTTGAAAAAAAATAATTACCCTTTATCTAAAAAATTTAACTTAGACAAAACTTCAAACCTGCACCGTCTCATATAAGTTACATATATACCAGTGCCCTCCTAGCCCCTAGGCCTCCTCACAACATGATCACAAACCATCATGTAAACGGAATTCCACTAATTCCGTTAATCAAAGCAGTGAACGAAGGAAGTTGGACTATAGTAGGGATTGTGGTTGTACCTTAGGGATTAGATTAGTACCTAGTACCTACTATACTATTCATAAAATTGTAATTATAGTAAATCATTACTTAAAAGTCTTAAGATGAGCCAAATTGGCCTTCTTCTACTCACACTACTAATGATGCTAATTTAGTTACTTTTGTCTCTATGCAAAATTCCATTAGAAAATCTAGAAGTGTTTTAAATATTTTATCCGTTCATGGTTATCATTTAGGCCCCGGACCCCTCCTTATAACATACTTTTATATTCTTCTTTCTATAATCGGGGCGAATATCATAATATATCGGTGACCAAATCTTAAATGTCCTTCAATTTTAATCTCTTATATTTTTATATATATACAATTGACTAGGGTTAGTTAGCTCCTCAGCATTAGTCATATGTACTATGCCGACCCGACCTAGCCAACATAATAAGTTGACTCCCATTGCCTTTCTCACTATATCCTCACCTCCTACATCATTTATAATAATTTAAATCGAAAATGAGTCCACTTCAACACAATGAGTTAGTGAGGGTACGTACATTGCATTTTCTAAATGATTCACACTCAATATACTTCTATTAAACTCCTCAATAATTGAAAGTGAGTCATCCATACTAATATCACTTAAGAACAAATAACTTTAACCTTAAAATTATAATAGATGAATTTTGAGGGAAAATTACACCACCCTACACTTAATTGTAAGTTTTCAAGTCTCCATTAAATCAACCTCAAACTTGCGTATTGTGGCATTACAATTCACACGCATTGACTGAATTTTGCCGTCCAAAGTCCAATCTAATTATTCTGTAATAATATTGCAATTTTAATTAGAGTGAGCCTGCCTAATCTTGGCCAATTTTAGCTATCTGCAGCTTAATTAGCATTTATTTATTCATATTAACAATGTAAATAAAGTCGGGTCGGCCAATAGAAAGCTTCGCAATTGTCTGTTATTTCCAAGGTCTCGGGCTCTCGGCAGACCTTAAACTTCTTCCAGTACTGTACACCATGCGCCTTATCTTGTTCCATTTATTACTTCAACAATTGACTGTCAAGTTGTATCAGGTTTGCTATACAAACAAAATCTCAATTACTTTAATTTGGCACACCAGTCTATAAGATGGTCAATCTGCTGCATAAATATTTATGACTACTTCTTCAACTTATAATGTCATGTCAATCAGAAGCACTACTAGGTTTTCTATTTCCCTAAGTAAATGCATATTCATATATACTTTTGTTTATCATTTATAGATTCAGGTAGATGAAGTAATTAATTATATTGGAAATTTCATTAATGTAATGGTTCTTTGAGCCCAAAACATTGAAAATAAGCCTTTGTATTGACTATCAAGTGTACTAGAATTCGTATTTAGGTGACAAGGTGACTGATGCACATTGTACATTGACCAGTGCATGAATCAATTGAGCTAGTATAGACAGGTGGATGTATTTTAATCGTAAAAAATATAAAATTTAACATAAGATAACATTATAATTTTTATTTTAAAATAAATTATGTAATTATTAAAAAGACCAATATATTCATGGTGACTTAATTGTTATTCAATTTCATTATTCTCCTTCTTCTTCACATCAGGTTTCGTTTATTATTAATATTACGGTGTAATTAATAGTTTTATGATAATATAAATTATTAATTTATATTTTTTATGATAAAAATAATAAATAATAAGTTCGCATGCGAATACCACGTGCTTATTTTCTAGTATTAATTAAAATATAAATATATTATGAGCAATATAAATATTTATGAAAGAATTAATTAAACTAATAAAAAATAAAACTTATGCAGAGTGAGAAATTTGCAGAAACTTTGCTAGTGACACACTATGCCGGTAACAAACTTTGTCAGTGGCAAACTATGTCTGTGGCAAATTTTATTGTTTTATCGAATTAAAAAATAAAAAAATTAATTGAACTAACTAAAAATAAAACTTAAGCTACATGAGGAGTTTGTGCAAATGACAAACTTTGCCACGGTGCACATTATACCGGTGGCAAACTTTGCCGGTGGCACACCTTGTTCGTAGTAAACTTTGCCACTGGCACATCATGTCCGGTGCAAACTTTGCCACTGACACACAATATCAGTGACAAACTTTGCCACTGGCACCATGTCGTTGGCAAACTTTACCACTGGGACAAAATGTCGGCGGAAAACTTTGCCGGTGGCAAACCATGTCCGATGCAAACTTTCCCACTTATACACAACACCGCTCTGGGCAAACTTTGTTACTGGCACACCATGTCTTGGTAAACTTTATCACTGACGCACTATATTGTGGAAAACTTTGTCAGTGGCACATCATGTTCTAGGCAAACTTTGCTAGTGGCACACCATGCTCGAAGCAAACTTTGCCTCTGGCACACTATGCCGATGACATTTGCCATAGACACTATGCCGTTGACAGACTTTGCCACCAATATATTGTGCTAGTGGCAAACTTTGCCAGGCGCCACTGACAAACTTTGCCAGTGGTACACTGCCAAACTAGGTCGGTGACATATTATAGTCTGGACAAACTTTGTTGGTTTATTTAACCGGCGTAGTTTACCGTGGCAAACTTCGTTGTGGCATTATAAAATGCCCACGACAATGTTTGTTGCTGGCAAACTTTCCCAGTGGCATATTATGTTCAGGATAATTTTTACTGATTTATTAAATTAATTGACTTAATTTAGCAAGTTATTTATTTATATTTTATTTGATGAATTATATATATATATATATATATGTGTGTGTGTGTGTGTGTGTTTTACCAAAGACACACAATATAACACTAAGACAATATTACAATTTTCAATATTATTCTTCTCCTTCTTCTTCACATCAAGTATCATTTCTCCTATAGTTATTTTTCTTCTTCACGTGTATTACAGTATAATTAATATTATAATTTATTAATAGTTTTACGATGATATAAATTATTAATTAAATTTTTTATAATAATTATAATAAATAAAAATTTTATATGTGTGTATCGTGTGTTAATTTTTTAATATTAATTAAATAATTCTAAATTATGTGATAATCACAACTTGTGATTAGCAAAGACGGCAGTTTATTTTTAATTGCTGCTCGATTTCAGAATGGAAGAAGTCAAGGCAGTTTAGTGTGATGAGGAACACGTGAGATAGGAAGTTCTTTTATGGTTCTTTATTTTGAAAATAAGATGATGATTGATAGGTAAATGAATTGGACAACACAACAGTCACTTAAGGTGATGAATTAGAAAACAAAGTGACTTGAGAGTAAGAACAAATTCTATCGATGTATAAGAGTAAAGAAGTGGACAATGGGTGACTATTCAGTAAAAAGTTTATATTTTTATTGTGCTAATTTACGAGAAGTGAGCTAATATTTTTCTTTTCAGAAAAGCAATCAAATGCATAGAGTATTTTTTGAACGATACATAAATAAACTGCTTGAATTAGTGAATCCATTGTATATCGAATAAGAAAAAAGGCGAAAAATTGCTAAAGAGAAATCATAGCTTCACTGGGATTAATATGTGACATGAAGCTAAACATTGTTGACCATTGCAACACTTAAATGTTTAATTAGTTGTGGATCTGGAATTCCGGGAACGATTTTGGCGGAAATTTTCATTTTCAAGTAATTAAAGTTGTATACTATCGTAGTTTAGTCAAGCCGTTTAAGAGAATTTTAATATGAAAGATTATTACTGAAAACCCAAGTACATTGTAGTAACCTCGTCGACTCTCCTTGCCCTTGTTCATTCTACCTTTCTTTTATACACTTTTACAATCTTGTTTCTCTAATCCGATCCACCTTCGCAACCGTTGCTCACTTCACTTTAATGTGTCTACCTTTGAGGTTAAGTTCCCACGGTAGGCAAGTTTATTTCGAACATATATTGTCCAATTATAACTTATCATCTATATGTTAAAAATTCGTTGCACAAATCACTTATATCTTTAATATATATCTTTATATATCAATATAAATTTTGAACTTATCGATCCCCTTTAAGTTTATCCTCATACTTGTTTCAAGTTTATCTTTATTTGCAAGATTAAACACTTCAAAAGAAAATTAAATTGGAATTGAAACGTTAGAAAAATTCAAGTACACTTGAAGGTTTTTTGGTCTTTTGATTCGGTAATTTTTTCATTAAAACGAGAAAACAGTAGAAGGAATGTTTGGAAAATAATTTCAACACCATTTGTTAAATGATCCTTAACAATATTGAATCTCACTACTTGAGAAACAGGGTAGAATGAAGAGCAAGGCTATATAAAAAGATTTTGCAAAGATTTAGAACGACGAGAAGATGCATAGATAAGAGCATCAGAACGATTTGTTTGTATCCACCCATCTCTGGGCTGTTGCGTTTACTCCTTCTCCAACAGTCTTGTGAGTGATAATAAAATATTCTTGTTTTGGTAAGGGATATCATCAGGATATGGTAGAATTTAATTGAAGATGATGATAACGCACCGCACTTAAATAAATTACTGAGATTGCCTATGTCTCTCCGAAACAAACTCCCTAAATTTATATTAGAAAACTATAATATATGGAGTCCAAGTATTATTTAACACGATCTCTATTCGGATATATATTATTCAAAAAATTATTAATATTTTAAAATTTTCATAATATAACATGCCTTGTTTCATTGACAATATAAGCATTTTAATTAATAATATGAATAATTTTTATTAATATTTTAAATTATTTATATCTACAGAAACTTTGTGATATATAATACGCGTAGTCGGAATAAGGGAAGAAAAGAAAAGGTCAAACAAGAAAAAGATAAACCCACACCACAATATTTATTTATTCGGTTTCTCCTCTTCTTCCTTCTTTCCTAGCCCATAGCCCCTATTGATGACAACCGTTAGCCTCTTTTTTCTCATCCTATATAAACCCCCCATATCCCCTCTTTGCCTCTCACACATCAAATCACAAACACTAGACTAGAGCTCAACTGTTCCCTTTCTTCTCATTATTGCTCATTTTTTCAGGGTTTTCCAGACCTAGGGTTCCTCTTTCTGCCTCCTCAAATATTTTCTTTACCTCTTTTATACATATACAAGGTTGTACTTGTTTACCTAAGGGTTCCAGTGAATGAAACATCAAGAAACTGCAAAAATCAACAAGGGTAAATTCATAAGGGTGGTGACAGAAGAGAGTGAGCACAGATGGTGTTTTCTTGCATGATTGGATTTCCATGCTTGAAGCCATTTGTGCTCACTCTCTCTCTGTCACCCCTTTCTCTCTTGTCTCTCTTATGTTTTAGATCTTTCATACTGTATATATGTCATGTAAGGAAGTTGTTCTAGATTGACTCCATGATCAATTTTCTATGCTTTTACATTGTCTGTGTATGGAATTGTGGATCTTTAAAATCAAGGTTTAGATCTTTCATACTCTATTGTTTGTGTATCCTGAAGTTGTTTTAGATCTTTCAAAGCATGGTTTTAATCACAAGAAGAATGTTTTCTTTTAGATCTTGAGTTGTTCTATGATCCTGATGTGTTTTTAAGATTCAAATTTGACATCAATTCATTTGGATGACTAGGTTAAGAGTAAGACTAGAAAACTAAGTACCCTAAGAAGAAGAATCCAAATTGATCAGTTCATTTTCTTTAGTGAGTGAGTTCATACCATTTTCTGAAAAAGGGAAACTTGGTTGAGTTTTCTACTATTTGTTTATTTAATTAGTTGTTTTTTTTGTTTATGATTAAGTACTGATTCTGTGATTAAGGTTAACTTTGTGGAAGGTGATATCATTCAAACAAAAGGGCCCTATTCCAAGATTTTCAAAGAATTGTTGTTTGTTAGTGCTTTGTCAATTCTATATGTTTTCCTTTAAATGTCATCTTTTGATTGATTTGCACTTCTTTAAACTCTTGCCAACTGGTATCCTAGTGGAAAGGTGTGGTATACCTTACAGATGGGCTATGCAATTGACATTTACGATCAAGTGCTGCTTCTCTTTTGGGTAAGGCTGCGCTGCTGTCATTATAATTTATCTTCTAAGATTAATATTCTTATTGCATTTCGCTTTCGATTCAGTCATGTTGTGTTTGTGTCTCCTTTCTTGAATGACCTGAGAGAATTTTTCTTGCATAATCAACAAATATATTCCTTCCTCTGCTGATTGCTTATTTGGAATCACCTCTTGTGCACATATATTAAAATCTCGGTTTCAAAAAATATATGGATTTTTTGTGTTTTTAAATGAAAATGATTTTTTTAACAAATGTTTAAACTTGTTTCAAATCCTTGTGTGGGTTTCATTTCGGTGATATTAGAAAAATTAAAATTTAAATCAGAAATATTTGCAAATGTTTTTATTCTGTTTCTGTCTGATTTTTAAATGGTGGTTATCCATTCTAAGTCTGAATATTCTGGGTTTAGAATAAAACCAAGTGATGTAAGCCTTAATTGACAGAAATTTTGTTACTTCCAACATTATTGAACGTATATGTGCTTGATATATTTTGTGAAGTTTGATATTCTTCTATCTTCTAATCCTAGTGCTGATCCTATAAATTTTCAATTATTTACATGGAACAAGGTTCCACTTTATACACGCCTAACTAATTTTGATTATAGACTGTGTGTGTAATGATGTGAGTCACATGCAAACTAACATTTGTAAGTGTTTAGCCATGTTGATATTCTTTATAACTTTCTTCATTAGCTAAGATTTTATGATAAAACTATAAACACGAGTCATAGTTTATTTCTAACAATTACAACATCACTCCTCAAAACCTGTTCCTTGGATAAAGTCTGATTGAGTAACTGAAACATTGGGTATATTCCAACCCTTTGAAAATCTTGGGGTCGGTTCTGCTGCAAGGTTCTTCCATAGTCGTTAGGCCGGGTGTAAGACAAAGCCCAAAGGTGCACTATATTGGAATTCCAGAGAACATGAACTTCATTAATCAATGGTGAAGTTAATTCTGAGTTTGATTCTTTTGTTAAGTGGTGAACCAGTCTGTATCTATTGTAGAGATCAACATATAACATCAAATGTGTTTATCGTTGTGAAATGGATATATTTGAAACAACTGGTCCTATATTGTAAGTATTCGTTACATGATGTAACCTCAGGCATGATGGACAGATGTATGTATTTTTCTCATTTGCTCTGATCTCCCTAATGTCTGTGAAGTTCACATTTGTACTCTGGTGTGAAGATTTGTATTGGCTCTATTGATTGATCTTCACTTTCTATGGATAAAATGGACTGAAGCCAATTTCCTCCCTTTTATAATATCTAATATCTATATTAGCTTTTATAATTAGCAAGTTATATCTTCCATAAAATAATTACACAGATCAATATTGTTTTGACTAATTGAACATTATTCGACTCCAAGAAATGAGAAAAAGAGACGTAGCACATTATATAAGTCAACTCAAACCATACACCAAAAAGTAGAACTTCGTTGCTTAATTACAACATATTTATCCTGAATAGTTAGCGATTTGTATAGTGGTATGAAAGAGTGTAATTTTAATTTTAAAGAAAACAAAGAGTGTAATTTATCTTTATCTGAAATTGTTGAAGATCTACGTCTTAATATTACGATCAAAGATGTTAATAAGACAAACCAATGAAAATTAAGTATAACTTTGAAAGCTTTAACAATATGACTTTTATATTTTTGTAAAAATTCAATTTGTAATGGCTCATATGATTTTATGAATATATGATAGTATATTAGATGAACTCTACCCTCGCCCCATTACAAAAATTAAAATCATTAGTAATAAATCTAATAATACATAACATAATGTTATTTAACTATATATAAATTCACTTTCTCGTTCGTTTGATATGCAAAATTTTCATGTGCATCTTTAGTACTAATAAATACTTCCTTTTCCATTTTTGAGTAAGCTTTCAAATTTATTTATCCTAATTTAAGTGATAGTAAATTATAAATTAGTAATTAACTTTGTTTTTGCGCCTTCAAATTTATATATTAATTTTGATATGGTATGTGAGCAATGCTTTTACAACATGCTTTTTGTGTTTTTTGGTTTAACATGTTGACTACAAACACAAGTAGCAATAAACAAGGCAAATTAATTAAACTCATGTCATATCAATTAAGAAAAGAAAACCCTAATAAATGAAGTAGTGTTGGGCAGATTCCCATCAACTAATCCATGTGTCAAAAATCCACAGTAGAAAGTTGTTGTTCACGACGAGAGCTACCATATGAATTTGTAATCTTCTAATTATTACTCATTATTATCAATCATAAGATTTATGGCTGGACTATTTATAAATATCAAATCTTAAAATCCCTCACTAGAAAGTAAAAACATTCACATAATAATCATTTTTATAACTTTGATAATGTTAAATTAAAAACCAATAGTTAACCCATGATCGTATTCATATTTGTAAATATGAAAACCAATAGTTAACCAAACTTAATCCAAACAATTAAAATTAGGTTTATTTTATAAATGAAGTTTTTTTTTGCTAAAAAAAGCTCACAATTATAAATTGAGTCGGTGTCTATATAGATTCAATTAGGTTCACAATTTCATATGAATTTTGTGAGAGTAGAATTGTGTAGAACATTGTTGTTCTTATTTCACTACACATCACTTTAGAGGTGACCTTATACATGACTTGCAACTTGCAACTTGCAAGAGAGACTAATGGTACGGCCGACCACCCTGTCTAAAATGGGGAGTGTCGTTTTGCTAAGAGGATCCAACTCTAGTCTCCCACTCATATTGGTGTATATCAAGTAGGTCGCTTTTGTACGTTTGAAACTTGAAGCCCTACATCATACTTAGACTTTGATTTGTACTCTAACACCACTATGATATTATGATAGTTAGTCATCAATCTATACTATGTAGCATAAAAAAAGAAATGGTAAAAGAGTTAAAAGAAGAGGCATACCGTACGAGTATCTAAAGCATAATATCAGTGTTTTTACGGAATTGGTTGTGGATTTTATTCTAGTATGTTACTGGTTATGTAGTTAAGTTTTAGTCTTGTGGTGAAGACAATAGTGATGTGACGAATAAGTTGATCGATGTGCTTGTTAAGCATATGGTGGTTTGTGATTTGGTTTTGGTGTGTAAAATTTCGGTTGTATAGTCATGGCCTAGAACTTGTTTCATGATTTGAATATTATATTTCTTTTTCTTTTATAATTGTTTGTTGACTTTTCTCTATTAATTTTTTTGACCGTTTAAAAAAACAAAATCTAAAGCATAATGAGTGTTTTAGACCTGGTTTAGATGTGTAATTATTGGATCTAAATAAAATAGAATGTGAAAAAAGTTTTGTTTTTTGAAATGGCTAAAGTGTAACTCAAACCCCGATATATTGATTAGAGTTGAAGCGTTTAACCAACTGAACTGCGTTTCGTTGTTAAAAAAGTTAAAGTAGTACTCCCTCCGTCCCGGTTTGAAAGTTTCGCGACACCGGACATAAGTTTTAAGAAAAAAGTGATAAAGTAGAAAATAATGTAATAAATTATAAATGTGATTAGATAAAGTAGGAGAAATAGTGAATAAAGTATGAGAGATTATGTATAAAGTAGGAGATAAATTTTCTATTTAAAGAAGCGGGACTTTCAAACCAGAACATCCCAAAATGAAAAGCAGGACTTTCAAACCGGGACAGAGGGAGTATATTTTAACAATGTCACAATTTGCAATAATTTGATTACATCCCAAACGAATTAAAACAAAACCAATAAGGTGAGTTTAGGATTATTATTTTTTATATTTTCAAAAAATTTCAGAGAAATTAATTTAAACCAGATCATCAGCCCTAGTTGAATATATGGGCTTGGACAAAACTGGACCGAATCAGAAATTGGAATTCTCCTCCGATCTTTTGGGAGCTCATAGTCCAGAAATCTTGACCCGGTCCAAGTCCATGTCAAATTGAAACTTAACAGTGTCGGTAAATTATAATCCGATCACGCCTCCAATTAGATAAACTTAGAAAAGAAAATGGAAAATATTAATACATAAAATTGCGATTGGAAATTAAATCAAAACACAATAGAAACTCTGAGCAGGTGGAGATCAATCAATCAGTTGGCATCCAAATCTCGCAGGTTCTCATCTCTACTCGATTTGGCCGGAAATTCTCACCTGCGATTTGGCACCGGTAAAGGTAACACTTCTCGGCTCATTTAACTTCCGTTTCTCGCTCGATTATCTTATCCATTGACTTTTATCGCGTGTCATCGCATTAGATCACATACGAACCTTGCTTTTGCATTCATATGGCGTCAATTTCATGAATTCGACTTCTTATTATAGATTTGAACAATGATCACTGTAGGTTGTGGAAAGTTTAACCTTAGCCAGTAGCCAATGTAAGGCCTAGATCAAAGAGTTGAACAATGTCATTTTCCGTACTTGTTTTTCCTCATGTGCTAGGTTTTGTAAGGATTGAGAATGAGATCTGGTTCCATTCGGTTACTGCGTTAGTGTATAATTGCACATAGGATTTCCTTTTGAGCTGCTCAAGCTTTAGAAATCTGATTTGTTGTCAATTTTGCTTTAGAGTTTAGAGTATTTTTCTTCATCTCCGTGCATCTTGCGTGTATGATACAGCATGCTTTAGCTTGTAGTTTGGCAATCGGAAAGTGCATTCTAGCATTTTGTCAGCTTGATTTTCTGTAGTTATGGTGAAACAGTAGTTATACAAAATTCATTCAAGATGCTATAGAAGCCACTCCCAAGTCCCAAGTATCTGATGGTTCCTTTAATCTCTACGTGCTCCTGAAAGAGCTGACATCAACCTGTATATATATGTGCTGCGTTGTAAGTTGGAACTTTAATTTTGAATTGCTTATATATGATATATTTCACTGTACTAATTTACACAAATAGTATACTTACATTACTACTTAATTTTTGCTGATTGTGGTACAGTGTGTGCCTTGTGCACGTTTCGAATACACCATCTATGTTTCTGTTTTTATCTTACAAGTCACACCTATTTGCCTATGGTATATTACTTTGTGCTTAAGGTGGTCATTCCTGAAAAAAGTGAGTTCTAGTTTTGCCTGACCTCCAAGGTGGCTTTGTGGAATTTTCATGTCGATGTTTCATTTTTCAATTTGGTAATTGCTTTATTCTTTTCCATACTGTGTCTGTCTCCTGATGAGGTTCTTCGTGTTACATGCCCATTACATGAGGATGGTGATGTTAGTTATTGAGTTAAAGACCCGGATAAATTATTCTGCGACCTGGAGATATTGTGAAAGTTTAGTTAACTCTCCCTATTTTCCTGGCTAAGAAACCGATATGCAGGAAGATGAATTAAACTAGATACTAAGCATATTCATTCCTTAACCATTAATCATCATGTGTTTCTATTTTGGTCTCTTTTCCAGCCTATAAAATTTCTACAAGATGTCTGGACAGACTCAGCGACTGACTGTTGTTCCTACTGTTACAATGCTTGGAGTAATGAAAGCTAGACTTGTTGGGGCAACAAGAGGCCATGCATTACTCAAGAAGAAGAGTGATGCTCTGACTGTTCAGTTTCGGGCAATTCTCAAGAAGATTGTTTCAACCAAAGAGTCCATGGGAGATATTATGAAAACTTCCTCCTTTGCACTTACTGAAGCCAAATATGTTGCAGGTGAAAATGTCAAACACATCGTCAGAGAAAATGTTTCAAGTGCAACACTTAAGGTCCGATCACATACCGAAAATGTTGCTGGTGTCAAGCTTCCTAAGTTCCAGTACTTTTTTGATGGGGAGACTAAGAATGACTTGACTGGCCTGGCTAGAGGAGGACAACAGGTTCAGGCTTGTCGTGGAGCATACGTGAAAGCTATTGAGCTACTTGTCGAGCTTGCTACTCTTCAAACTTCATTCTTGACCCTTGATGAGGCAATCAAGACCACTAACCGTAGAGTCAATGCCCTTGAGAATGTTGTGAAGCCACGTATTGAAAATACCATAAGTTACATTAAGGGAGAGCTGGATGAGTTGGAAAGGGAAGATTTCTTTAGGCTTAAAAAGATTCAAGGGTACAAAAGGAGGGAGCTTGAGAGGCAACGAGAAAGTGCCAAGGCATTTGCAGAAGATAAATATGCTGAGGAAATTTCGTTGAAGACTGGCAAGTCTCTTAGTTCAGTGCATAACATGTTAACTCAGGGTTCACAGAAGGACGAGGACATTATCTTTTGAATTGGTGGTTGGTTTGATTAGTTCAGTTATCCTCTTTGAGTTTCCTGGTGCTCTCAGTTCCTTTTATTGTTTGAATGAGCCAAAGTATCTATTATTTGAAGGACAAAATTTTTACAAATAAGCGCTCTGTTTATGTTTGCGCAAAAAAAGTGAAGAAGCACATGATGAGCCCATCGCTAGCAAGTTTTTGTAATAGGATCTTCATGCCTGGCCTCTGGCAAATACTCTTTTTCATTATTTATTCGCATTTGCCTGCAGCAGAGCTATGTGTATGTTTGTAATTGTTAGTTGCGAACTATTCTTCATTTCCAGAATTCCTGGTCCATTCTCACGGAACCTATGTCCTTTAATAGCCTAATGATGTAAATGAATCACATTCCAATATCTTGATGGTAATTTGCTTCATTTTTTATCTGTGGATGAAGAATTGGCATGGTGACATTTTTGTTTGGATATACGTTCATGATTTGTACAGGCCATAAGGTATAAATCAAGCTACACAACATTAGCTTTTAATTAGAGTTGAAGAGACTAAACTTTGATCCCCTAGAATGTCTAGTTCATATAGAAGTATTCAATATTTGGAAGAACAATTACACAACTGTGCTCAATAAACTTGGATAATAGTACAAGAATGTGACCACAACAGTAACAGGAGCGAGATCAGAGTTAAGCAGTCAAGAAACCAAAATTTACACAGCCATGCGAACAGTTGACAAAAGCAGGAAAGGTACATGATTCCGCAATAAATAAACCAGTTTGAGATCAAACCAACGCCTCAGAAGTAACTATGTGTCACCTTCCTGGAGTCCTTACACTCTCTGGTTCGGCAATGTTGCCTGTTTAAGTGCATAAACGCGTGTTCAAGTATCTCTAGTAAAAAACCATGCCAATAGATGAATGTATCCATAGTTAATTGCCAAGATAAGAAAATAACTTGATCATCAGAATCTTGCTGTGCTCCTCATTCTGTGAAGGGCCAACAATCGGAAAAAAAGTTAAATAGGGGCTTAATTCATGAAGAAACAAACCGTGGAAAGTACAGGCAAAGTGACATGAATTATAAGAAATGCAACCGTTAGGGGTTTAACATATGTGGGATTGTGCATACGGCATACCTGATCATGTAATTAACCACAATGGCTGCAAGTGAGGAAACATGTCCTCAATTTCGCTGATAAACATACTTTTGGTCCACCTTCACACAAGGAATGCCAGATATCTTCGGCCAATATTCTCCTTTATCTCTGATGCACTTTTGACTCAAAACAGGACATTGACTTATCTCCAGATTCCACAGCCTTTCCAGCAATCGCTCACTGGGCAAATCATTCAGTTTTTCACAGTTGGTTATGGATAGATGCCGCAGAGAGGTCAGATTTTCAAGCACCTTTGAAAGAGAACTCAGCTCCTGGAATCTAGCAATGGAAACTCTTATCAAAGAAGTAGGAAATATATTATCTTCACCAAGTAACTTAAGGTCTCTAAATCCACCACAGATAGAGAATTCCGTGAGAGAACGAAGCCTATGTAGACCCCATTTTGCTAGAGGCTTAAACTTCTTAGAATCCCAAATTCTAATTGATGATAAATTTGGTGGCAGATCATGCCCTGGAAAGTTTCCGAGCTTGGGACAACTCCTTATCTCAAGTGATGCAAGGGATGTCATGCTTTTTGTGTTAGGCGGCAAAGACTTGAGTTTTCCACAATCATCAATTGAAAGAACCCTCAGTTGTGGTGGCAAGGCATTTTCTGGGAAATGCCGCAGTTCAGAACATTTGGACAGATACAACTCGACAAGATGTCTGAATCCATTCAAGTGATGGAGAAGATCACCGAAGTTCTTGCCTTCGCATAAACTAAGTTCCTCTAGAGAAACTCTAACATTTTCACAGAACATTGTATCTGAAACTGGAGCCAGCTGGGTGCAATTCTTGATCGAAAGTTTCTTAAGGTCTGTGGGGAAATTAGTTGTTCCCCACCCTCTCAGAGACGAGCAATCCTTGATTTCAAGTCTTTCAAGGTTAGAGATATTAGTAGGCAATGACACAAGGTCAGTGCAAGATAGTATCTCAAGGCGTTTAAGCATGGGAGGGACACCATTCTCCGGAAAGTTGATAATTCCGGAACAATTCTTTATGATCAGCTCTTTCAGTGAACTATGGTTGCTCAAACTGTCTGGAAGGACCACCAAATCGGCACATTTGAACAATTCCAGAACTTCAAGATTGCAAGGCAGCTGCATCTCCCCTTCTCCAATGGACTTAAGTTGCAAACAGTCTGCAACAACGAGGCGCCTTAGGCGGGTGAGGTGATCAAGTTGAACATCATCAGGCCACAGCGAAAGCAAGTCGTTACAGGCACAACACTCTAAGACGTCAAGTGCTGACAAAGAATGCAATAGTCCTGTAGGTATATGAGTTAATCCTGGAATAGACTCAATCTTCAAGTAACTTAAAGTTATGAGATTTTCAAATCTTTCCAAAACCATGCTGTTGCATTCCTCAAGATCTAACATGTGAAGAACTGGAAAGCTCAACGGAGAAACATCGGTTAGTTTCTGACATCCGAGTATTGCAAGCTGATGAAGTTGTGGAAACTGGATGATCCTTTCATCAGAATCATCACCGCCAAAACATGACCATTTTTCCCATGCTGGCATGTCACTGAATCTGAGAATTTCCAGTTTAGGGAATGCAATGTTCGTTCTATTCCCATAAAACTCAATCCCAATGCATTTGATTTTCGGCATCTCTCTTACATGCAGCTCCTTAAGTTCCAACAGCTGGCCTAAAGGTGGTAAAGATGTGCACTCAGTACAATTTATAAGTACCACAGTCGATAACTTGCGAAAAAGTGGATCTCCAACCCATGCCGGGAAGGTCACGCCTCCATAGCAATTTATCTCGAGCTTCTTCAGGTTTTCAGGAGGTTCTAGCAGGTTTAATACCTCATCCTCTGAACATTTACTTCGTGGATTGTCAATATCACTTCCCCATGACAATTGTAGCTCATCAAGATGTTTCGATCTTAGATATGCCTCCTCCACATCATCTTCATCAGTTACATTCTGCAATTCCTGAATGGAAAGCTTCCCCCTAAGTTTCAGATCCTTTAATTCCTTCAGTCCCAAG
The DNA here is from genome assembly GCA_036897095.1 of Plantago elongata. NCBI lineage: Eukaryota > Viridiplantae > Streptophyta > Magnoliopsida > Lamiales > Plantaginaceae > Plantago > Plantago elongata. The sequence continues at coordinate 25,239 of JAYMSP010000092.1, forward strand.
CTACCAACTTTGCTCAACACAACTTTCGGCAGCATTTGAAGTTCTTTCAAATCGCCAATTTCAACAGGCATATCTTTGAGTTGGTCTGTACCGGAGTTGTCAAGATGGCGCAACTTCTGTAGATTCCCTATTGCAGGTGGCAAATAGCGGATACAACGGCAATTACACAAAGACAGTGTCTCTAAATTGTAGAGTTCACCCAAAGAGCCAGGCAACATAACAATTGATGTACCGGAGAGATTCAGGTACCTCAGATGCATTAAGTTGCAGACGGTACTTGGCAACTCGGTTATGAAATAGCCACTTAGAGAGAGCACTCGCAGTCTGGGCAATTTCGGTACCAATTCAACTAATATTTTGTTTGATAAGTGAAATGGCGGCCAAACATGTGAGTTTTGGACAGGCATTGGTAGGAATGTCCTCAAACCTTGTACTTCAGAGAAAGCTCTAAATTTTCTGAAAACTTCATATTCATGACGAAGGAATGAAACATGACGAACTTTCTCAGGCAGTTGGTACTCCAGATTTGTATCCATTTTCTCATCTAGACGGTAGCATATCCCTCCAGCAACAAAGTGAGCCAAATCATTTATAAGGTCGTGCATCACGAATAATGATTCACAGTTACTTAACCTTTGGAAGAAAGACCTTGATAGTAGCTCATCAAAGTAGTCGAGACCTAAATCTTCCTTGCTTTTCTCACCTTGTGTTTCAAGAAATCCTTCTCCCATCCATATCAACACCAACTCATTCTTATTGAATTCGTAGTCCTTTGGAAATATGCAGCAGTAAGCAAAAAGATGCTTCAAACGTGAAGGAAGATGGTGATAGCTTAATCTTAAAACAGGAAGAATCTTATTTTCTTCCGATAGATCAGGTAAGTCCCATAACTTACTGTTCAGGACAGCCTCCCACCCTTCCTTGGTTCCTTTAGATCCTAAGATCCCACCAAGTGTCTTTGCAGCCAAGGGCAAGCCTTTACACTTTCTCGCTAGTTCCAGGCCAACTTCTCTAAACTCCGAATTTTTAATTTCACTAAGAGATCTACCGGAATGCAGAGCCAACAGAGCTAGACAATCATCGTCAGTCAACAACTTCATGTGGTAAGCTGTTCTAGGAGAACCCACCACTGATGGAATGGTATCATTACGAGTCGTAACAATAATTTTACTTCCTGCTAACCCAAACTGGAAGGGACGCAAAAGAAGATCCCACTTTGAATTGCTCTCATGCCAAACATCATCAAGAACAATAAGGAATTTGCTCTTTGATAACTTGTCCTGTAATTTCACCTGAAGAAGATCCAAATCCATGTTCTCACCATCCTGGCCAGTAACATGCTTGAAGATTGTTTTGGTGATTTTCTGCACATCGAACTCTTCAGAAACACAAGCCCAAGCCTTAACATGAAAATTTTCCTTTACAACCCTATTGTTATAAACCAATTGGGCAAGTGTGGTCTTTCCAATACCACCCATTCCAACTATTGGAATGACAGAAAAATGCCCGCATACCTCATCCCCGACCAACATTTCTAGTATTGCCTCTTTATCGTCATCTCTCCCATAAACATGTGACTCATGCACCAAAGATGTAGTCAACCTCATTACTGATGATCGGTTAGATCGCCCTACGGCCCCTACTGAACTCTCCTTCAAGCTCAAGTCATTCTTTTGCTTCACAACATACTCCAGTCTTTCCATAATCTCCTTGAGCTTGGACATCACTCTATAATTTGATTTTAGCCTGCTAGGTGCGAACCTGCTGCAAGTAGGAATGCATCTCCATAATGCATTTGCTCTATCCCTATGATCATCGTCAACCCTTTTTGAATCATGAATCAAGTACCGAGTTGATATCTCATCCAACACATCACCCATGTCATAAGCCAAATCCCTGAGGCTCTCAAGCCATACTTTCACAGGTCCCTCCATAAGCTGTTTTTCCTCTGCATCATCAAGCACCACCATAATGAGCTCAAAATTTTGGCTTAACTTTTTCCAACGACTTTCAATTTTCTCCTGGCGGGCCAAGGCCTTCATTGCAGCAGAGCTTAATTGCTGAAACAGTACTTGAAGGAATGCAGACAGGAAGATTTCCCCCACTTGAATCATTTTGCTTTTCTTTCTTTTTTTCCTTTTCCCTCCCTGTTCTGCAACACAATAAATTGTAGAATCAAAACAATATAATGGACACTCTAGGAACAATTTTATTTTAAAATCTACGAAACAGCTGATGTTGGTTGCCAATGGTTTTAAAATCTGGATTGAGCAGAAACTATTGGTATCATAACAGATACTAGAATCATGCTTGAAAGGCTAGTAGATGTATAAGCTTAGACTGGAAACAAGGTGAAATTGAAAAATTAAGAGAATATGTGATTCACATGATATGATCAAAAAATACCATACAGTCATTATGACTAGTGATACTAGGAGCACTGAACAATTGATGTTGGAGCTGATTGCCTATAGCTCCGAGGTTAGGTTTCAGCCGAAATTACAATATCATAGCAAATATACTAGAATTATACTTGAGAGGCTAACATTTGCAAAGCCTTCATTTTACTTTTCTGATCCTATTTTGGTGTTAATAATATCTGTTGCTCAGAAAAACGAAAAAGAAAGAAACTATATCATAAAACTCTAATGATTGTTGGTGCAGTAAGGAATAAATCATGGCAAAAGCTTCATATACTTGTTAGAATGAAGCAGGAAAGCAGGCTCTACTTGGATATCTTGCAGTATCTAGAGGAATCTTTCCTTATGAGATATCTAGGTTTCCCACTTAGTAAAAGAAAAGCTATTGAAAACCGGATCACAAATTCACGATCCTTTAATTACAAAATGACTCCGGAATATGAAATTAAAAAATCTAGACATCTGAATTTTACAGGCAGATATTAGCATGTTTATTAGCATCCTGAGATAATTGTTTTGAGAAGCTTCCCAATTACTCAAAGCAGCTACAAAGAAGTAAAGCAGTTTAATTTGTTTCTGCAAGCCGTAAGCGCAAGAATTGAACAAATAGAAATCTTTAGGATGAGCTTCAAGTATGCAAGAGACCGAGCAGAATTTGCTTATCTAACTCAACCATGAGGAGAGAGAACAAAACAGTTATCATAAGATTGGACTCCACATACATGTTTTTTGCCTGATCTGATTCGGGTTATTGCGGGGCTCTATCTTAGAGGCCTATTGACCATACATCAATACATTAAACAGAATATTTGAAAATCAGAGCCTTGAGGGGTGAATGAAGTTCAAAACATGCAGGGAGAGTATATTATGGAAGACGAAAGTATGCTCAGCATTTCTAGTGAGAAAGGATTAAGAGCAGCAAGGAAGTCAATTTAGCAGATATCCGAGTTCTAGATAATACATTGAATTGCTGGGGGTCGAACGAAAAGGTTAGCTTGTTTTGCACAAAAGATGGGAAAGGCCTGAGACTTTGGCAAAGTTTGTGCACGAAAGCTCAACTCAATGGCACTACCCAAACACTCGAAACTTAAGCTAGAGTAAATAGCCTATGACATAAATAACAAACACTTCTAAAACAAAGATCTAGCCTAAAGTCAATCCCTCCAACATGACATTTACATCAAAAGCCATAGCAAACAAGATGTGTGTAACTTACAGTTTTGCAAATTGCAAGCTTGAGGGGCCGAAAGTAGTATTGATGGGCTCTTGTTTCTTCAGAGTGAGTAACCTACTTAAAAGTGAAACACACAGACAGTCAGACACAGTCAATGACAGTTGATTCAAACATTTTGGTTTTTCATAAAGTAAATTGAACCATTTCATATGCAGAAAGGTAACTTCATGCACGAAATTCAACTGCCAAGAAATTGCAAGAAGCCACTTACAGAGATGTGAGGCTGCGGTGTCTCTTCTTTCTTCTCTTTTCCTTGAAATTAGCCAGATGATTGATGTTTGCATTACCAAGAATGAGTTGTCAGCTAACAAGTCTTTGGTCTTTCTCCTTTATTTGCAACTTGCAAGTCAACTATGCAAACTGAAGTAAATATTCTTGGAAGTTTCATGTAAGTTTCTCCTCATTTTAATTCTTTACTCTTGTCTTACACAATGGACAGGTTTAAACTTAAATTTGCTCTGGGATTGTCTTTACTCTTGTCTTACACAAAAGAAAGCTCACTTCTTGTTTTTATCTCGTAAATTGGTAATATATGCTCTAGACTCTAGAGTTAAGATTTGTAGTACTCGATATATATGGGCCTGACATATAAATATAATGGTCAGAAATGCAGTAGATTGTACTAAACGGAGACTAAATTTTACTGGATTAATCCACCTTAATATATCCTACTAAACGATAGTATTTATTAATTACCACTAAAAACAATGTCTAGTTGTTCATATAGAAAACCCAAGAAGCTTACAATGTTTTGGAAGAACATGAAGAACAATTACATAACTGTGCCCAAGAAAGAGCTGCAAGGCTGTCTTGTCTGACTATGTAGACCCCATTCTGCTAAGGAACTTGTCGACATGAGCTTAAAGGTTTTAAGGAACTTGTCGACATGACCTTCAATTTTCTCCCGATTGGCAAATGCCTTGATAGCAGCAGAGCCCAATTGCTCAAACAGCACTTGAAGGAGTGTAGACAGGAAGATCTCCGCCACTACAACCATTCTGCTGTTTCGTATCTCCTTTCTCGCTAAACAGGGTAAAATTCAAGAATCAATAAAAGATTTGATTCACATTATACGAACCAATAGTAACTTCATAAATCATAATAATACAACATCACTCCGGGAAACTTCATAATAGTACAAAAGTAGCAAACAGTTTGTTTAGTGTTCTGTGCAAGATTGAAGAAATTTGGCATGCTGCAAATCGGGATACATATAGTTGTTAATGCACTAAATTTGGCGAGTTTAAAAAATTAGGACTGCGCAAGCCAACTACGTATAGTTAAGGAACTAAATTTGTTATTTTCCCGATTCAATCTTGAGAAGATACCGCAAAATAGACATCATAAGACTGACTGCCAAGATCTTTGCTCTTTAACTTAATTTCAACTTGTCTGATCTGGTTCTGGTTTTGCAGTATATCTTAGAGGCCAATTCACCATGCATCATTGCATCTAGAGATTAAAAGGAAGATCCGGAAATCAGAACCTTGAGGGATAAAATAAAATGAAGTTCAAAACCGCCTGAAAAAGAGAATTATGGATGCCGAGAGATAAGGATTAAGTGCAGCGCCAGGGTAAAATGTATACATGAACTTTATATTCATCAAAATATATACGAATGTATTTCATGTTATTATAATTTCAAGAATATAACTTATGTTCTTTAAAAATTAATACAAGAGTCCTTCCCCATCTATGACATATACAAGAGGGTAAATTGCCAATAAAAATAATGAAGGAGGTAATCCGCCTTTTATATTAAATGGGAATGGGTAAACTGTGTTAAAAGAAATAGGATATATACATGTAATCATATATGGGACGAGTTGCACCCTATAAGTAATCATATAGGGGTAAATCGACTTTATAAATGATACATGGGGTTAATCAGTTCTATATAAAGGGGTAAATTACTTTTATTTTTAAACGGTCAAAGAAATTTGAGATGAATCTAAAATGTAGTAATCAAATACTCCTTCCATTCCGATTTAGAAGTTCCGCGGGATCGAACATAATTAAGAAAAAAGTGATAAAGTAAAATAAAAAGTAATAAATTATAAATGTGATTGAATAAAGTAGGAAAAATAATAAAGTATGAAAGATAATGTATAAAATAGAATAGATGTTTTATATTTAAGGAAGTATGACTTTTAAACCGGAACAATTCGAAATGAAAAGCGGGACTTTCAAACTAAAATATAGATACCAGAGAGTATTTAACCTAAAGCTACCTTATCCATCAAGCCATCCACATCAATTAAAGGCCTTAAAGAAAATACACATTACAATACCGAAATTGCACTTACAGCTTTGCAAGCTTGAGGAGCTGATGGGGTCTTTTTGATTCACAAATCACAATGGTGTAGCCTTCTGAGAAAACAAACACACAATTAATTATCACAATTGATCATGCAGTCAAATTGAACAGTTTCATATGCAAAACTTCAAGAAACGAGGTGCAATTTGATTAACAAAACAGGAAAGGAAAATAAAATTACAAATTACTTACAGAAAAATGAGGTGCTGTTTCAACTTTCAACTCCTCTTCCTTCTCTTGGAGCAATTAAATGATTTCTCTTTGGCAATATAATAATGAATTGGGCAAGTAGTAAATTCTTGCCGTCCGATTATAATAAAATTTAAATTGATAAAATTTATTTAAATTTTTAATTTTATATATAAAATACGAACAATTTAAATTAACTTTTATTAATTCAAATTGCATCCCATTCACTTGGTGTTTTCAATTTCCAACATGCAACTTGTAAGCCTACTATGCAAATTGTATTAGCGTTTGGTACGTAATCAGATATGATTAAATTTTGAGAAATGAGTTTTGATATTTTATGTTTTAAATTGGAGCAACTCCATTAAAATGTCTTACGGTAAATTTCTAGAAAACTCCTCTTTTAACTTATCCCTAGGAAAAGCTTTAGGTGTTTGGATGGGAATTTGAATATCCCAATTTGACTCGATAAACAGTGATTTGGCCTAAAATACACTTAAAATATCTCACTCAAATGTTCATCCAAACACAATTTTCACCAAAATCCATCCAAATGCCCCCTCAAATGTCCATCCAAACAGCCACTTAATTCTTGTTTTTTTATGTCCTAAATTTGTATAAGGTCAATTTCATTAGAAATGTGTCCTCTGGACTAATATGAAGTACTTTATTCATTTATTTTACTTATTATGCGACAAATCCTTCCGTATGCATGCCCAATAATTACTATTTAAGGTGATCAATTGTTAGAAAATAGTAGATTATATCGATAGAGATAAGCGTGTGACCGAATGGGTAAAACTATAGAGAATGTAAGCATATATAGTATAAAGTATATTTACGGTGCTTATAAAAGTTTAATAAGTGGATAATAGATGAGTTTCCAATGAATTAATGAATAGGACTATAGGAGTATAAATTGCAATTTCACAAACAACGCGGTGTGAGTGTTTCTAAAGTCGTTTGTGTCATTTAATTAAGAAGATGCACTTTTATATATAATTTAATTGGTGCAAGGTTCAAGTTCTTGCGTTATTTCCCGAATGCAATATTTGGTTAATTGGTGTATCATGTATAAAGGGGTGAGAAAGTTGAATTATTAACTAGTCATTATATGTAGTTCACCATATCAAATTACAACTTTTTCAGTAGAAACATAACTAAGTAGCTAGTAAGCACAAATGATCCATTCCTAGAAGCTACCAAAAATTTGGAAGAGCAAAAATATCAAGAAAAGAACATATCCCTGATGCCAATCAGGAAGTGAGCAAGAAGCTTTTGAAGCAGTGTAAAAGTAATAGTAAGGATAGGTGGAGTTCCTCTGTCCCATGGTAGGTGTCAAACTATTATTAGAGTCTGGACTACTCCCAGTGTATACATAAACCCTCGGAGGTGGAGGACTGCCTGTGCCGCTAGTCGATGCTGGTGAGTGCGGTGGTGGCCGTGGCGAAGGTGGTGGATGGGATACACCGACTGGAGGTGGTGGCAGGTCAATGTAGTACGGGCCTGTAGGCGGTTCATGGTGCGGTGGTGACAATATAGGCGGTGAACTTTGACTTGGTGGAGGTGTGGAACTTGGACTTGGTGGAGTTGGTGTTGGACTTGTTGGTGTTAAAATTGGTGTAGGTGTTGCTGGTGGTGGTGAAGAGCATATGACTGGACAGCTTCCACATTCGCTGATGCATAGCATGCCTTCGGAAGGGATGTTCATTTGGCATCCGGATTTTGACGTCAGGAGAAGGAAGAGTAAGAAAAGAATCCAGTTTCTGATGGCTTGTGCAAATTCCATTTTGTTCTTCCAGTATGCATAAAGGTTTATTCTTGAAAGGAAATGTGTGCTTCACTTGGTTTTGTAGTATGTCTATATATATAGAGGTAGAATCTTGAATGATGGAATGCTTGCTTTATTATGTGACACACTGGAGAGTAGTGAACACAGATGAAGCAATTCAATCCAACTTTTTCTAAAAGTTATATTTTTTTATTGAACTTGCCTCTCATATTTGAATGTCATATGATGTTTGTTAAATGGTTTGTGCTAATTAACTAAGACGATGTGAGTTGGGGTTTTCTACGGTGAGATAATTGAAACCTTAATGCTTGTGAAAATTTGGAGCTGTAGTAGCATACAGACTGTACATTTGCAGAGATCACATTAGAAAGTCATGTAATTGACACAATTTCTTGCCTTTTGACTTCACTATCAATGTAAGAACTGTTCTGTGTTTGAAATTTTAATCCACTCCATTAAATTTTAATTACAATATCCCTGTTTTGGGGCATAATGTGTTATCTCCATTTCCAAAAGTGGACTAGAGAATCCAAAGCAGAGTTTACAAATTCAGCTTTGTGCTTTTCTCTTGGCACAATCCATCTTTGAAGGCACTTAATCAACACTTTATGCTTATCTTATAGAGAAGGACTTTTGAATCATCTTTTTGGCCTCAATCCCAAGCAAAGAATTTCTATTCTTCCAAGTAATTTTTCATGTTCTAGTTCACAGAACTTTTTTCTTCATCTCATCCAAAATCAAGAAACATTAACTGCTAATAATAAAATGCACATTTCCTATGATACTTACGATTTACGAATAAGCTCAAAGCAGAATGTAACTCGGCTCGTGGATGAACCGGTGTCAGGTCCTTGGTCGAACAAACTTACATAAGAACATTGGACTTCTGAGTTATGAGAAATCTTTTTGCCTAAAGCAAGGAGTGTTTTATGCCATCATTTAACACAGACCTTAGAGGCTTCTGTCACACTCCTACGAAGTTTCAAGCACAAGCATTACGAAGTGAATATCACATAAGAGTCTTTTTAGGTAAGAATTTGTAGCATTGTGAAGAGGGAGGCACATAATTGTGAACAAATGTTTTGCAATAACAAAGACATTGGATAAAGAGTGAGTATACATGACAGTATTGAAGTTCAAAAGAAGATGTCACTATTCTAGGCCAGCATTTCTAGCATGTCCTACTTTGAAAAAGATTAACTATGAAGTAGAATGATGTACAAGCACAAGACACTTGAAGTTCCTTTCATTCTTTACTCCAACTCAATGCGGATTTTAAAAAAAAGGACAAATAGAATGCTCAATATACTGCCTGAGGACTCCCAAGGGGACTTGACCCCCTAGATGTGTGCGTTGGCGCTGATCCAAGTCTCATGCCTAGTTCTTTAAGCCTTTGAAGCTCGGGTAAGACATCCTTGCCGAGATCAGGGCGGTCTTTTTTCCTCAGTTCAGCACATTTCAGGGCCATTTTGGCAAAGCCAAGAGCCTCTTCGACAGGCCAATCAGGAACGGTTGGATCGAGCAAATCAGCGAATGTCCCTTGTTGTATGGCCCTTTCGACATGATGAGTAAGTCCCATTGGGGGTCTGGCAGTAATGATTTGCAGCAACATCACCCCGAACGAGTAAATATCCGATTTTGTCCCCAACTTGCCTGTCTGCTGATATTCAGGATCTATATAACAAAATGTGCCTGCAGCTGATGTCATGTGATACTGAGTCACACTATCTGCCACTGAAGGTGGAACTAGTCGGGCCAAGCCAACATCACTGATCTTGCAAGTGTAGTGGCGATCTAATAGTATATTGGCTGGCTTTAAATCACGGTGCACCAGTGGTTCAGGCTTGGCCTGGTGGAGGAACAATAGGCCAGTTGCAATATCAGCAGCAAGTTTGAAGCGAATGCCCCATGGGATTGGAGGGGTGTTCCCTTTGCGAAATAAGCGATCTTCTAGACTTCCATTGTTCATGAATTCATACACCAAGCATCCATATTCTGGACAGGCACCCATGAGGAGGACCATGTTTGGATGCCTCATGCAACTTAGAACTTCAACCTACATGCATGTAAACATGACAAAAGAAGTAAGATTTCTCATTACAGGGCGACTGGGAACTTCATCGAAGCACTTATGTGAATGTGTGTTCCGTACAAGAAATCCATATTACCTCTTGTTGGAACTGTTTTTTCCCTTGAGCAGCATCAGGTCTAAGAACTTTGATAGCCACGGGAGTGTGATCAAGTTTTCCTTTAAAAACAGGCCCATAACCACCTTCACCAATTTTCATTGATCTTGAGAATTTATTGGTGGCTTTCTCAAGCTCCTCTATAGTGTACCTCCGATAGCGAATGTCATTGTTTGACAGGACATCAAGTGCTCGATTCTTTTCTTCAGCCTCTCGCTTAGCTTTTAGCTCTGCATACTTTCTTCTCTGAGTTTCCCTCTCAGCTATCTTCTGTGCTTTCTCAGCTGCTTCCATAGCAGCCCTGCATTTCGCTCTCTCTAACTCTGCAAGCTGAATTGCGGCTTCCTCAGCAAGCCGTGCCTGCTCAAGTCGAGACGCCTCATCTAGCTTTAGCACAGTAAGTTCTTCGGCCTGAAAAATGTATAAAATAACACAGAAACGTTAATAAATTAGGTAAAACTATATAATACCCCTTCATTTTGTATCTGAGAAAATATCATCAAAAGCCAGGTCTTTGAGAAAACGAACAAATGCTTGAATGCAAGTGCGAACAGAATCAGAACATACCTTCTTTTGGGCCGAGACAGCTTCTTTGCAAGCATTTTTGTACATCTCCATGGTTTGCTTCACCTCAAGCTTCAGTCTCTCAAGCTCAATCTGCAGTTACCAAACGAAATTGGACTAACTGCTCAAGCAAGACCGTAAATAAACAGCAAGGACAAAGTTCAACCATTTACATAGCACGATGCTTACAGCAGATACATTCCCCTCAAGGTGTTCAGCTGGTTCTACAAACTTCGTGATATCCATTTGCACTTGCGTGATATCCATAAAAGGAGACGCTAACATATCATTTTCAAAGGAATTGCGACCAGACAAGTGTCTGAATGGTTTGGAACTTTCATTCATGTGCCTAGTCGATTCATAACTAGAACCTCGATCCGTCGTCAAGGAAAGTACCCTGATCAAGAATTGTCTCCAAATTATTTCCACAAAGACAAAAGTTTCTTGAAATGTTATGTACATGGTTAGCAGTCTGAGTACCTGTTTGCAACTTCTGGTTCAATGAGACTCTGCAAGACTGGTGGCCCTGCGGATGGTAGTCTTGCATTGGTCGATATACGTGCTGCTGGTCTCATCGATTGTGTCTTTCCTTTCGAAATTACAAACACCGAACAGAAATCAGGTGCAGATTTGTTTATCAGCGTTGGCACATCATAAGTCCATAATTTCCTGCAAGCGCAAATGCAGCTTGAGGCGACCAAACACAAACTTGATAGACTCGAACAAAAGAATCATAAATGAAGAACAGATGAGCACCTTGCAATATTCCGTGTTGCAGCACCAAGAACCAGATTGGTGACATGGGCCCTGTTTACGTAGTCTAAAATTTGGCTATGCACTTCTACTCCTTCTAGGACTACTTCTTGTACTGTTATCTGTAACATGCACAAATTCAGACTCTTATACTTCTATCATACACATACTAGGACACAAACATGAGAGAAAACCGAAGTTTAGTCTCCCCTAATTAAGTTGGTAGGCTAATCAATATTCAATCAGTCCAGTAACAAGTGAAAAGTTTTTCATAAGTTGGTAACTTGATCCATTTTGGTCATTATTTCATCTCATTCCCCATTTTTCTGCTGTAAAAATTTGCAAATGAGCTTAGATTAGGGAGACAGAGCCCTTCGTTCATTAGGAAACCAGTTCAGCAGCCCAGAAGTTAAAATTCGCAAACCAGAAGAATGATTCTTCCTCCAGCTTCAGTTTGTATCAGTGACCAACAGTCCAAATCTCGAACATCATCAAGTCCGGCAGAAGAACAAAATCTACCAATGTGACTAGACCTCGTGTGCCTATCAATTCACCGGACTAGACACACATTTTCTCATTGTAAACAAACTTACCTAAGACCATAAAGAACTACAACTTCAAGTTTTTAGTATCAGGAGAAATATGCATAAAACATTGCGCTTACCCCTTTACGCGCACAATAATTACGAATAGGTACAAAAATTTCATCGAGCAAACCACCAGTTGCCTCTCCACCAACACCAGCATTGTCTGCATTTGAACAAAATCAGAGCTCAAAAACAAGAACAGGAAAATTGTCACTAGCATTCCACAGGATAACCCTGAGTGCAATATGCGTCCATCCTTTCCCCATCCTTGAATGCAAAGCTACGGAACACATATGCAGTCGGGATTTGTATAACCAGAGAATCAAGATTTCTATGACTAAAAGCAATTGCATAACTACAACACACAGAACATGAAGATCAAGAGCGAGAGAGAGATTACATACAATTATGATGTTTAGTCTTGACATGAATCAAAATGAGGGTTGGATTGGATTTTAGAAGGTGTTCAATTGCCCACCTAACGGCAGAGGTGCTGTTCTTATCTTTGTCAATGGCAACAGCAGTCGGGTTGTCATCGTACGGTATTTCGGATGCCATGTTAATTCACGTGCTAGCAAGCTTATCTGGATAACATGTGGTGGCGCAATGAGGCTGAAGCCTTTAAAATGCAGCCACCATTGCCACCATATAACCACCACGTTCTTTGCAAAATCAAAAAATGAAGAAGAAAGAAGAAAAAGGGTAAATGTTTCTTGAAGTTTTACCTTTAATTACATGTAAAAGTTGACTAATGCTATTTTTATCGTTCATTTTCATCCGTTCACTCCATTTTGAATTTTTGTTCAACCACAATCACTACTTGAATCTTCTCGATCTCTTTACTCTGTGTTCTAAAGAGAATGTCCAACCAATATATTGACTCTTAGTGACGATTATTTAAATGTACTATATTAAATTTAAAGTTTTATAAGGTAATAATATACAATGTAGCATTATAAGTTAAACTAAGTATAATACATATACGAATCCAATCTACAATATGAAATTTATAACTTTTGACGATACGAGATTAACATCACATGTTTAGTTATAAATATTATATATTTTAAAATATACATAAATATAAGTTAAATATACAATTCATATTCAGAGAGTATAATATATAATTATTAAATCTACAATATTAGAAATTTAAAGTATAAAGTTTTTATTTAAGTAGTTGATCCGATTTTAAAGTCCAATCTAATTCATCGGCTATATAATTCCCCATATTCAAAATTGTCATTACCCTAGCTTCACCAAGCGACGTCGTAGATCACCAAATCCGACTGCCAATTCTCAGCAAATCCCGCCCAATTGAGCCCTAGCCGACGATCTTCACACTTCAATTACAGCTTCACAAAAACACCGATAACAATCAACAACTATAGCCACTGTCAATTCGCAATTCAATCAATCCATAGTTACTTTCAATGTCGACTGTGTACGTTTTGGAGCCACCAACCAAGGGGAAGGTGGTTCTGACGACATCCTACGGAGCAATCGATATCGAATTGTGGCCAAAAGAGGCTCCCAAAGCCGTACGCAACTTTGTTCAGCTGTGCTTGGAGGGATACTACGATGACACTGCTTTTCACCGAGTAATCAAATCGTTTCTAGTACAAGGCGGTGATCCCACCGGCTCTGGCGAAGGTACGGTCCATGTCGGAGAAGATTCGTGCTTGATTAGCATTATTTGTTTCAAATATTGGAGCTTTTATCTGTTTGTGTGTGTTGTTTTAAAAGGAAATGGATTTGATAGTGATTGAAAGTTTAGAAATCCATATTTGGGACGAATGACGATCAAGTTGTGTGTTTGATAAGCATTTGGATTGAGATTTTTATCTTGCACAGCTAAAGTACTGGTATTTCTGCAGATTGTTGTTAATTATGTCATAGTTTTGTTTACCACTAAGCTTTTCAGTTAGATCTTCAGCTCCATGAGCTTTTTAAACAAGCTAGAGAAACTAATCAAGTTAGCGTGTTGAAAAAAAAAAGCTACCTTACTAGCTAGTTCCAGCTACCAGCTACTTTTGCTAAACATAGCCTAAGTTTGTGTTTCTTTCTTTGGGAAGCTAATGTGTTGTCAATGTGCAGGGGGTGAGAGTATCTATGGTGGTCCCTTTCCTGACGAATTTCATTCTCGACTACGATTTAAGCACCGAGGTTTGGTGGCCTGTGCTGGTTCTGGCAATCCTAATTCAAATGGCAGCCAGTTCTTCATGACCCTTGATCGGTGTGACTGGCTTGACAAGAAGCATACAATATTTGGGAAGGTTAATATGCGTTGATATATCTACTTCATGAAATTGGAAGTTATTATTTGCCACCATCTTAGTTAAGTTACTCTAAATTTTGTGCACAGGTGACTGGAGATTCAATTTTCAATCTCTTACAGTTAGGTGAAGTAGAGACAGATAAAGAAGATAGACCATTTGATCCACTTCCCAAAATTATTTCAGTTGAGGTACTGTTTGGAATTGTGTCAAGACAAGAATTTTTATGTGGTGTACTCTCTATATCTGATTCTGTTGCTTTATTTTAATCATAAAAATGTTCAGGTATTATGGAATCCGTTTGAGGACATAGTGCCAAGGGCAATTCGTACTAAGTCTTTACCGTCACCTGAAAAGAAAGAGCCGAAGCAGAAGGTTACCAAGTAGGTTCCGTTTCCATGCCTCCGTAATTAGAACATAATTAATCCTAGATTTTATTTGTTTTCACTTAGAAGCTGATTTTATTTTTATTTTTTAAATTTTTCTGTGTTTAGAAAGTTGAATTTGCTTTCTTTTGGAGAGGAAGCTGAAGAAGAAGAGAAAGAATTGGCAGTCGTTAGTACTAGGATAAAGAGTAGCCATGATGTCTTGAATGATCCCCGCCTCCTGAAGGATGCTGGTCAAGAAAATGATAAGGTAAGGGTGTATGTTTGTTGCTACTTGCTATAAAGTTCATTTAGCTCATATCGATTTCTAGCCTTGCCAATACATTGTTCCTATACTTGTATTCATATCTTGGTAATTCTTTCTAATTCCTGTCTTTGTTGAAAATATTGAGAGGAGACCTCAGCATTCTTGACCTTGAAATTTATAGCCCATGAAACACTCTTCTCACTGCTACTCTAAAATGCAGAACTCAGCTGAATTGCAGAAAACGAAGGAAGCACAGTTAAATGTGAGAGAAGCTTTGACCTCCAAGAGGGAGCGCCCAAAAGAATCTGCATCTATCTCCGAATCTCATGATAGTGATGAGGATGAGGCAAACTTTGATGCTCGAATGCGTCAGCAGATTATAAGAAAAAAGAAAGAGCTGGGGGACTTTTCTACTAAGCAAGAGATGCCTAAAGGTGAGCTTATGTTATTTAGAACTTTAATAATATAATTTCATTTACGATGAAAAGGTTAAAATAGTAAGTTTTGACTTCTTTCATTATCTCAGCTAGTCTTGAAGCAACATTAGGAAAACAAATTGATTGTGTCATACTGTGCCCGAATTATTATTGTTGATTTTCCAAAACAACGCCGCTACAAGGATGGTTGTTTAGTTGAATAAAAATATTTCCTTTCCATCTACATTAGGTTTTCTTATGATCAGGTGTAAAACGAGGATTGTTATTTTACTAGTGATGTTCTTGGATTCACATGCACACTCAAAAATCTGAGCAGGAGGCAGTTCAGAAGAAATTCTAGTATTAAGTAGGCAAGGACATGGCTTTTTTGCCTCCCAGGAGTTATGATCTTGATTAAAAAGATGATCATTCTAACAAGCTTACCCCTGCTTCTTTTGTGTTCATCTGGTGCTTACCCGCTTCTTTTGTGTTGATTAACAAGCTTATTTTTAGCCAAACATTTTTTTAATAATAAACATCTATGTATTCGCCAGCAAAACTAAAGCAATTAGTTTTATGTATTCTTCTTGGCTTGATATATTCTTCTGAACCAATATCGATGGTTTTTTCCAACTTCTAACCCTTCTTCTGTGTATGGATAGATCGCTTAGTATCTGGAAAACGTGCAGCTTCTCCACCAAGGTTAGTTACTTTCTGTTTCGTTGTATCTCAACACTCATGCTCACGTGCCTTCATGTCAATAGCTTTTGCATCAAATTGCACTTAACAAGTCTTATCGCTGCTGCTGATGCATATATATCACTGAGCCAACGTTGTAAAGGCACTATGCTATAAGAAAGTAGTAGCTTACAATTTGGACTTGAGGAAGTTTTCATTCAAACTGATAATGTATTCCCGTCTGGTTTAATAGATACTGATATCTAGTTATAGTAAACTGAAATTGCAAGCAGTTAAGCTCAGAAGAATCCTAATCCTAATTCCAAATTACGTATTTATTGACCACATGAGAGAAGATTAGTTTATGTAACTAGACAGCGTGTCCTCTTGGCATAATTGTTCCTGTATCAATTGAACAATTTTCTTCGGCAACTTAATCTGGATTCTAATGTAAAAAGGTGTCTACTTGATTTCCTGAAAGTGCCGCAATAAGTTCGACATTCTTTCTATTGTAACACTCCTATCTTGGTTATACAATTGATGGTTTTTATTTTTCCAACATCAACTAGAGTAACTATCAATTTATAAAGTAACTAGGATGTTCTTAGTAATTTTGGGGAGAAGCATTTTTTAAATAACTACAAATATAAAGCAGCAGACAGGCGGTGCTTAAAGAGCATGTTTCATTTGTACTAGATTTAAAGAATTAACTAGAAGCTAACTCACTGGGCAAGAAATTCTATTTTAAGGATTAATTTTTTTTAAGTGCAAGTAATAATATATAGCAGAGACATAAATATTGAACAACACAACAACATTAATTTTTCGTCTTTCAAATCATTCTATTTACTCTATCAACCTCAATCACAGATGTGCACTTATTCAGCTTCATTGATATGTTAACAAAGCATTTTCTTGGCTCCCTTTGTTTTTTGAGACCAGTATATAGCCTTTGGTAACATCTTGAGTTTTTGCAGGTCCAATTCCGAAGATCGTGATGAGAAGCCAAAAGTCGATAAATTGTCTTTGAAGAAAAAGGGAATTGGCTCTGACGCAAGGGCTGAACGCATGGCTAATACTGATACTGATCTGCAGTTGCTGAATGAAAAAGAAAGAGAAAGACATCTGCAGAAACAGAAGAAGCGTAGGCGTCAAGGGCAGGAGGACGAGGTTAGCTTTTGATTTTTAATGTTCATCTTATATTAGATTCGTTTTAGTCTTCCAACATTCCATGATCTGTTCAATTGATTACTCTCCATTATGTGACACAACAGGCTATATCATTAAGTAAAGGAAAAGGTCACCAGATGCTTCTTTTTTTTTTTTTGTACATACTTGTCTGGTGGTATCAGCAATATGATAGTAAACGGGAGAGTAAGCTGTTATTCCAACCCCTTACCATAACCTAATATTGCAATTTGACTACTGCATATTGTAAAGTACTAAAGCTAATTGATTGGTGTTGGAAATACTTATTAGTTTATTGTTTATTGCATTGAGGATTTTGTAGTTAAAATAAAGAGGAATTCAATGAAGCAATTGCTCCAGATTCAAGTATGGCATGGGATCTGGCCAAATTGCCAAATTGGTCTTGTGGACAATGGAGAGCTCTGTGTGCATTAGCTTTGTTGTCTCTCTCTTCACTCCATATTGAACATATAAGTACTAGACTCTAGCATAACATTATCCTGTATGTTTCAATCGGAATATTTTAAACAGATGCTAAACACAGCCACAGCAGAAAAAGGAACTATATTAGGTATATACTACTGTGTAGACAAATCAAAATTTGATATAGGTGGCTAGTTAAATTGCTCCAGATTTTCATGCCCGGATTTACTTTTATACTTCTATTGCATCCTTACCTGCTAATCTTTCACTGTTCTTTCATAATTGTGTTAATAATATATTCATGTCATACGGGTGCTAGGTTTTAGCGAAACTTGAGAGGTTCAAGTCAGGTTTATCAAATAAAACCAAAGTGTCCGACGGTGAACTTGCTGGTGGCAAGGATGCAGATTCGTCTGATTGGATGGGAATTGAGTTGAAGTTTGCTCCAGATAAGGTAGCCTTTATTCAATGCATCTTGTTGTATACTTACTAATTCTGTCTGTAGAAGTATGTGTGTGGGCAATTCATGCATTATTGCATGATTGACGTATAGGTTGTCATCGAGTACTACATATACAGTTTTGTTTCCTAGCCTGAGTGTAATAAGTAGTTTCACTGTAAAGTCTATAAGTTTGATAGGGATAAAGAGGCATCTCAAGTATCCACTTGGATATGGTATAGATGACCTTATTCTGGTGTCACGCGCGCACACACACACACGTTTGAAAAGTAATTTAGGCCACATGAAATTTCTGCTTGATTGTTATGATGTGGATGCTAATTGTGCAAAAAAAATTCTCTGTGCATTTTTCTTGAGTCAATTAACTTAACATACTTGCATAAAACTAATTTCATAAACCGCTAGCTGAGTTGGCACAATAATCACCTACAAAATTGGTAAACCTATCTTTCACTGGATCTGCTGCTTGTAAACTAATCAAAATGACACTGAAATTTTATTATTTTGCAGGATAAGATGTCTCGAAGCAATGATCCAAATGACTATGTTGTGCATGATCCTCTTTTGGAGAAAGGAAAGGAGAAGTTCAACAAAATGATTGCCAAGGGAAAGCGCAAGCAAAGAGAATGGGCTGGGCAGTCTCTCACTTGACCTCTTCTCTGCTTATTTCTAGATTTGAAGCTTTGAGCATTTTTATATCTTTCGGGACTCATATGGATGCTAAAATTAGCAAACATCCACATAGCAATGACGATTCTAGTAAGTACCGTGTTCTGAGGTAGCATCTCATTTTGAGGGTGCTGCTCCGCTGTTGTTATGCTAGTTGCCTGACTTTCACATGTAAGGTTCATTTACGCGTGTGAACTGCAAATACATCTGCAAGTGTACATACTTCCTGAATTTAAAGACTGGAAGGGTTCATTGCCTCGTCCTTTTCGCCATTCACAAACCTTGCACTGTAAGGTAACTTGAAACTTCAACTTGATTGATGCCCCTGGTGTGGAAAGTTGGTAAAACGTTTTGCGTATTGTTTGATACCGTGTCCCGAACTGATTTCTCTTAGTACTTGAAATCTTTAATGTTTTGAATTTGGAGTCTTACCTTAAATTCCACGTAATTGGACCAGCATTCTGTTTTCTAGATAGAGCAAGGGTCATTGTTCCTTTGAGGGGATTCACATTACTTATGTAGAACTAGAATCTATAGTAACATAAATGGCCTTGTCATCTGATACGATATTGTGATAGATGCAATGGGAAAGGTATGTGGTATGAGTTGAAATTGGACTATCATTTGAGTAATGGAATCAATTATTTTTAGAAATGGACTTGGTCAATAATTTGGATGCTAACAAATCGGGTTTGATTAGTGGTTAGTTTTCAGGTGTCATAATAATACTTTATAACTGACATGAGATGTGTATTGTTGGCAGTAATCAGTTTTAATTTTAACGAAGATTCCACTTTTGTTGACTTCATTTGCTCACTTTTTGGTTTCCTATTGAGTTGAGATTTGTGCTGTTTCTGCAGATTTCATCATGTTTACGCGTCAAGTTTGTTGCTTTTTGATACTCCTTCCAAAACTATGCTTGGCAAATGTGCCTACGCGGTGATCGATCGGTTGCAAATTTGCAATACAGCAACCCTCTCGTGTTTTCATGATCTATTTGGAATCGTCATATAAAAAGAATACAAAATTTGAAATCATTATCGAGAAATTGATTAGTTTTTTAATAATATTGGTAGTTTTCGTAAACAAAAAATACAATCTCAGTGTATTTTCCTTATTCATTAATATATCACATATTCACATGGGGGGACCTAAGGGGCTAGGGTAGGGCGATTGCCCATCAACTTCGAATTTTTCTTTTATAGGTAACGTTTTTGGAAATTTTGAATTCGACTCCCAACTCTCAAAAACTCTTTATATATATTTAGTTTCGCCCTCCAAGTTAAAATTCTACGTCCGCCTCTGTTCACATCATAATACGTTGATAACTTGATATAGAAGTTCAATAAACGTAGCATGTTCAATTTAACTTTAGCATAATATGTTTATGTGATATGTTAATGTTAATGTGCACAGGGCTAATTAAAGTTGAATCTTGGTGGCAAAGCATTCTATATAGTATATATGACTGCAATGAACATTTGAACAAAAATATGGGCATGCCTGAAACACACACAAACAGAGAAAGCCTTGAGTTTCAAACGTAGGAACCTCATGCTGCATGCAAAGATGTCAAGACGATACTCTATATAAGTAGTTGAATTGTGAATTCAAAGCTTAATTTAAAATAATATTTTAATGATTCCCTTGTTTTTCTCAATAAATATGTTATCCGGCGGTCTTAATCTTAGTAGTATGAAGTGTGAACTCTTTCACTAAGTGAGCTTCGCCTTTATTGCTACTCCACTAAAATCATTTACATATATTCCAACTCACTCAATTTTAAAATCTCGACCATATTATCATTTCACTCACTACAACTTACTTTACAACTCTGCACAATTCACTACTTCAATAGTGAAGTTCAAAATCTATTTTATTTCAACATTTCTTTCAATCTTAATTATTCATTTCATTTTCTTCTCTCATTTCTTTTAAACATTATTTTTGAATTAATCCGCATTTTTTATGTTTTCTTTTCTACAAGCGTACGTATTTTTTCAAGATATGTATTTGTCTTCTATTAGTACGATTTTCAATTCAAATAATATATTTATAATATTTTAGAAGTAATGTTTGAATAAATTTTATATAGAATATAATTATTATATTTGTAGTAATAAAATAAAGAATAAATGAATTGATGAATTGGAAGAGAAGAAATGAATTATGCTACTGCAGTGACTTGGTGCTACTGCAAGAAGGAAGAAACGAAAATAAAAGAGCAAGATTAAAAAAAGGAGAAGAAACAAGAAGGTGAAATGAGAAGAAGAAGAAAAAATAATAAACTAGAGTCTGAGCCAGTGGCTCAAATTTATTTTGGGCCACTGATTTTAAGCTTAAAAACAAAATGAATAATCCACATATGAATAATTCACATATGATACATATATTTAAATAGTTTATTTAGATCTATCATTATTATTAGATAATTATTAATATTATTATTAAAATGTTAATATTTCCAACATTCATGTTTTCACATTATACTATAATTCATTTAGTAATAAAATAAACATTGTAATTCAATACATGAATATTTATATGGGACCAACTATGTTTATTCGAGATTAACATACCATTAATTTTGATGTATTTCCAAATGTCATCACTGATTCTCTGAGTCATGTTGATTTGAGATTCACATACCATGAAGTTCTTGGGGTGAAGGGAGTATGTCAATTTCTAGATATGTAATATTTTTATAGTCTTTGTGCTTTCTTTTTCCCTTTACTTTTTTATACAGTATATCATTTTATTTTGTCCCTTTTAAGTTTAATTTCATTCTTACTTATTTTTTCCCAATTTTAAAATCTGTATACTTTCTGGCATATATTTACCAAGAATCAACATAAATATTTGTCAAATATAAAAGAAAATATTTGTAATAACGTTATCAATAATAAAAAAAACTAAAAGTAAATCTCCTGAGATACAGACTCTAAATAATTTATATAGGTATGGACCTATATTCTTTAAAAAATTATCGATATTATTTAATCAAAATATCCAAAGTTCCTTTCATATTACAACAAAATTTATTTCATTAATAACATAAAGGTTTTTTATTACTAATATTGATAGTTTTATTGGTAACATGGGTCGTCTCGAAATAAATATCATCTTTTGAGACTCTGTGAAAAATCAATTACTTTTTTATTATATTCCTCCAAATCCAGTCGTATTTCAATAATAAAATATAGTATGAGTTACACGGCACAATATCTAAACAACTAACATCTTCAACCGTAATTACCCTACCCACTATTTTCTACTCACAAATATATAAACGCGGTCAAAATTTACTATCCAACAATAAAATATCCGTGAAATCATCAACTCCGTACTACATCATTTCACACAAAATCTCATAACGCGATTCAAAACACGTATGTTAATAATTACTACATACCCATAACAACAAAGTGATTCTCTTCGGTTTAAAAGGCAACAATCTTCCAACTCCATTTACTTTCGTATTCTACTTTCTATCCCTCCGTATCTAAAAAATAAGTCATTATCCGTAATAACACTTTCAAATTAACCATAACTTTCCAATTCCCATTCACAAAATCTTTGAATGAAAAACCTTTCCAAGACTGAATGATAAGATTGATGAACTCATCCCCATCTATATAAACCAAACTCACCTCTCATGACATGGACCAAACCACACCACAGAATACACCCCACACACATATGACATATTGACATATTGACATACCATACACAGAATACAGAGAGTTGCTGATTGTGTATACTGTATACGTACAGAAAACGCGTAGTATAGAAGTAAGTAGTACAGTATGAATTCTCATCTGTTGTATTTTTGTCATCTCAAGTTCTTTAAATTTTGCCACCGTCTTTAATAATCAATCAACTCAGGACAAGCTTTTCTTTCTTTATCTTTCTGTGTTTTTATTTATGATTATGTGTTTCATCTCTCTTCCTACAAAAACTTCCTCAAAACCTGCTCCTGTTCACACATGTTCCCACACGTTTTCTGTATCTATCTCCATCATATAAATATCCATTTACTACTCCATCCCTTTTCCATACTTTGACATTTCCATTTACTTTTTTGCGTTCACATTCATTCACACATTTCATCGAACACTTACCCTGCAAGTTTGCAAACCTTTATGAAGCTGAAGTTTTTTGGGGATATAAGCTTTTTACAGGAAACCCATTTGAAGATGACCGACACCAAGCCCAATCAACAGCTGAGGAAGCGGAGAAGAAGAGAGGAGAACACGAGCACCAGCATCAAGCTTGACGAGTCGGAAATTGTTGATGAGAAGCAGGTCAAGAAGGTTAAAGGCTTGGACGAGATCATTACTTCCTTAGTCTTGCTAGAGGATCAGGAAAGGGACGATCTTGACGAGTTTGACAGGGTTAATCAAGAGGAAAGGGCTGAATTTGAGGAGAATCAGGGCAAAACGACGAAAACCATGGTTGAGTATTACCCCAAGCTTCAAGGGTTTCATAACGATGCAAAATTGGAAGAAGGGACTCGAAAACGGAAGGCGAAAGCGAGTGCTTTTGCTGCTGCGAGCTTAGCAGCTGTTGCAGTTGCTGCAAGTGGTGGAGAAGACTCTGTTTCGAATGAGAAATCAGCAGTTGCAGCTGGACCACAGAGGAGGCTTTGGGTGAAGAACAGGTCTAAGGACTGGTGGGATCAATGTAACAGTCCTGATTTTCCAGATGATGAGTTTAAGAAGGCTTTTAAGATGGGAAAAGAGACATTTGAATTGATATGTAATGAGCTGAGTTCTGTTGTTGCTAAGGAGAATACTATGCTGCGTGATGCTGTTCCTGTTAGGCAGCGTGTTGCTGTTTGTATATGGAGGTTAGCTACCGGTGAGCCGTTGAGGCTTGTTTCGAAGAAATTCGGGTTAGGCATTTCGACTTGTCATAAGCTTGTTCTTGAGGTTTGTTCGGCTATAAGGAATGTGTTGATGCCTAAGTACTTGAGGTGGCCTGATGAGGAGACTGTTAGGAGGATTAAGGAGGAGTTTGAGTCAAAATCGGGGATACCGAATGTGGTTGGATCGATGTATACCACTCATATACCGATCATTGCTCCGAAGATAAGCGTGGCTGCCTATTTTAACAGGAGGCATACTGAGAGGAATCAGAAGACGTCGTATTCGATAACGGTGCAGGGAGTTGTTGATCATAGAGGAGTGTTCACTGATGTGTGCATTGGTTATCCTGGTTCAATGCCTGATGAGCAGGTTCTTGAGAAATCGACTCTTTGCCAGAGGGCGAATGCTGGCTTTTACAATGGTGTGTGGATTGTTGGAGGTGGTGGTTACCCTCTGATGGATTGGGTGCTGGTGCCTTATAACCAGCAGCAGTTGACATGGACTCAGCATGCCTTTAACGAGAAGATTGGGGAGATTCAGAGTGTTGCGAAGGAGTCGTTCGCGAGGTTGAAAGGTAGGTGGGGTTGTTTGCAGAAGAGGACTGAGGTTAAACTTCAGGACTTACCGGTTGTGTTAGGGGCATGTTGTGTTTTGCATAATATATGCGAGATGAGGAATGAGGAGTTTGATCAGGAGGAGAAGTTTGATCTGTTTGACGATGAGATGGTGCCGGAGATTGGTTTGAAGTCTGGTAATGCGATGAAGATGAGGGATTCGATTGCGCATAATCTGCTGCATCATAACCATGCTGGAACTTCATTCCTGTCGTAAGATAAGTCTTGTTGGATGGTTTGGGTTTGGCAGTTACTAAGTGTGAGTTCTTGATGAATGACTTGATACTTTTATTTGTAGCTTGTGTACAATGGGTATCAGAGTTTGTATATAGGGGTATATGTTTCTGTATTGGGTGCATTACCCTTGTAGCAAATGAGGATTCTGTTGTAGGCTTGAATCATACATAGAAAACACATACTTTTAGTTTAATTTAACATGTTGTCAACAAGTTAAGTTCATCAGCTTCAAGAAGATTGTTTTATTTCATTGTTTTAGTATTATATACATGTATTACTTCTCAAGGAATTGTATCTGATTTATCATAAGCAATGAGAATTTATGTTTTCTTTCACATTTTCTTTTGTGTTGCTTCTATGTTCCAACTTGGTAGCCAATTGCTGTTAAAATGTGAAGTGATGGTTTGGGAGTTGGACCTCCCCACACTGTGATCCCTAACTGGCCTATCAAATCTGGATCTTCCCAAATGAGATGTCCATCGGACAACCCGTGGCCAAACTAATCTTGCAAACTTGATGAGGACCGGTTACGCACATAGTTGCTTCTCGGACATGAAGGCCGTCGTCCCAAACTTGGCTAGAGAATCGGAACATTAGTTTGCCTGGCATTGCGTAAGAGACACAAAGACGGTCTTCCAGGTCGATGCAAACAGAGTATTTTCAGCTGCCTGTCAAAGAATTTGATAGCTGTCCTGTTTTAGGACTTTTTGGACAGTAGAATTTATAGTTTAGGTCCCCATTGGATGAATTCTTTCCCCTAACAGTTGCTTTTGTTTTCAAAGTCGTGTAATTGGATTATGCATTGGTCCTACAAGCTAAACATCCTTTGATTATTGAAAAAAGAATTATAATAAAAGTTGGTTGCCAATTTGTTGTGTGAACGTTTTTGACAATAAAGTCAAGGCATCATTACAAGTGGTGGCTTATCGCTAATTGCTTTCACACTAATTGTTAAGTAAACGTGGAAAGGAATGAGACATGCCACAAAACAGACCTCTATATTAGTATTCATATAATTCATAGTAACAAAGTAACCATATAATTTAACATTGCACATCTTATTGATTGCGAAAAACTAAAACCGATATAGTATAATGGAAGGAATAAGACTATGTTCTATTCAACTGTATTTTTTTATTAAATTAAATTGAACTCAACTAAATAAGCTTGCAGATTAGGAGAACATATTAAACTAAACTTATTAGTGAGTATTAGGTGGTCTTTAAATATAATCCCATAAATGTGGTCTTTGCTAGAAGTAGATAAGCATGGAGAGATATGGCTTCCTACTTCATAAACTAATTTCTGGGTTTTCTTTGTATTTAAATTATGATGGATTGGTGTAGAAGTTTTGAGAGGCCATCCACATGGTATCATTATTGTCAACTTTCTTGTTTGTTACCGAAATTTCATGGTAGCTTCCTATAATTAAATTAATCCTTGTTTACTATTAATATCCCATAAATTAATCCTATAAGTTGTAACCTTGGGGCCAGTTCTTAATTAATCAGAATCTAGGAGACCTGTACATTTATGTTAGCCCTGGAGTCTTCACATATTGCTCTCAAGCCGACTCATATTTGCCTCTTGAGAAAATTTAATTTCAATTACATTTTTATGTACAAAATCTACACAGGAATTCAAGAATCAATTCACTTGAAACTCAACCAACCTAATCTTCTACTACTTGTTAAATAATGAAGACACTTGGGGGGCTTTAACTTCAGACCCTTGGACATCTGGCTTCCCAAGTTCATGAGACTGCTGCTCAATAATTTCACCAACAAGGTGTAGCACAAGTCAAATGATAAGGCTAGCATGTTTTGCATTTATGACTGTTTGATTTAATACCACAACATGGTATAAGATATGGATTGTCAAGTCCAAATCTGAGGTTTAAATAACTGAACCTACAATTTTGAGTGTGAGTCAGATTCTTTTATTTGTCATTATAAATTAGGTAGGTTGGTTTCGTGCCTCTTCAGAGCTGCTTTGCATTCTAAAGTCAAAGAGAGCTAGTTACAAATACCTTCAAATAATCAAATCTGCACCGACCTCACCCAGATGTCTACAAGTACACTATGCCCAATTCATTTTGCTACTATAGAGTGCACTATCAAACAATGCTCAGCACTTTCGTCATGTTACAAACTCTTTGTATGTCTTTTATATACCACAGAAGTTTAATGGAGCAAAGAATAATAAGATCACATTGAGCATGGTTATAAAACATTTTTGCATAGATACAGTAGCATTGACAGTTAGAAGATCTTACTGACACATTATAACCACGAGACTTTACAGTCTTAAACGCAACTGGAGAAAATCCATCTCCCACACTTGGGAGCCCGTCCAGGAGAGCAACTTAGCATCACCTGAGACCTCCAACTCTTTGGTCATCACGATCAGATGGTAGCTTGAAAGGGAAGTGGGCAAAATGGATCTTTATTACGGGGGAATCTGTTTTCCTGTCATCAAACTTGTAGCCTGCAGGTTTAAGCTTTGGTTACAACAGCAAATGGTGCAATTATTACATATGGTAGGAGATAATTCGCATCTATACATACAGTCGGACACAGATTCAAGAAAAAAATAACTCACTTTTGGCCTAATTAATGATAGACCTGGTCCAAACGCCCAGTCAATTATTTGCATCCAAAAACCATCCCACCATACAGTTTCCAAAGACTGCAGAATGCTGGTCACCTTCCACATATAGTAACTAGACCATTTATATGACTTTGACCCTTGTTTATGGTTCAACTAACACTTGGCCATGTTTCAAAACTGCATACATTTCTCTAACTGTGTAGCCACATTAACAGGTGTGTCAACTGCTCTGTTACACAAAATCTGCATCTGAAACCCCCTTCCCCCAAACCTAAAAAATAGCCTTATAATGCTGGAGGATATGGGGGTGGGGATGTGACATATTTTCCAAGGAGCTAGATGGCGTGCACCCCTATTAGGAGCTCACGTGTAAATATCCATAGACAGTGCTAAAGAACAAGTAAATAAGTACGAACCTTGAAGAGCTTCCATGGCAGTAAGAGCGCATTTTGCATCAGTAAACTCAACAAAACAAAGTACCATGGCCTTGTCTCCACGCTGCAATAAAAGAGATTAGGTGAAGCAAGAAGTCCAAGTAAAAGCATGAATACAATTCTATGTATTATCAAAATAAGAACTCCTACTTCCTACTGAAGATAACCATGTGGGAGTATGCCGTAGCCATACAGTATCTATCAGAACTCAAGATATTTCACTTTATCCATGTCTCTAGTAGTCTCTACACATAATTCTAAGGCAGTTTAGAAAACAATGAAGCAGTAACTTACACGTCTGGGTTCCTTATGAACAACTCTGAGTTCTCTAAACCCAATAAATGGCCGAAAAAGATCTAATAAAAAGTTAAGGAACAACATTGAGAACAAATCATATTTAATTTCATTTAGTAAACAATACGGCTTCAAGTTATCAGATTGTGACTTCTGTACAACTCAAAAGAAACATAAAAGCAATAAAAATATTAAGGATACGTCCTATTTCTCTTCTTGTACAATCCGTAGGAAGCCCATCAACGAACAGAACATTTGAGTCTGCAAGCGGAGCTGCTGGGCCATCAGACCTTCTAATGGAACTAGGCCTATCATAAGGCACATCAGGTTGAATCCCCGCAACATCCCGTCTGTGCCCCAGCAAACCTGGATCCTCAAATGAAGATAAATAACCTCCGGAACTTAATCCACTGAAACCAGGTTCAGAGCGAATGCCAGCAACGTCGTCTATGGCATAAGCCTCAGGGCGTAATGGTAAAATCTAAATCAATTTAAGAACACCTTTTCAGAAGCATAATTCAATAACTATGCAGATGTCTGAAACATTTGCAGATACTTACATCTTTTTGTAGAAAATTCGAAGTGCCCCGCACTTCACTGGAGCTATATGGATTAAAAGAGGTCAGCGTTGAGTTATCGGATGATAGGTAACCAGGGAAGCTCGATTTTGGGATGTCACTTCCTGCTGAGGTACATTTTTTTGTGAGTACAAGTTTTTACAGTTGTGCACTTCCAAGATTGGTACTCTAATTGCACCAATGCAGTCCGTAATCGTTGCATTATTCTACCAGAACAATGTTTTAAAAACAAAGCAAAAATGTAACTTTGGCATTAGCTCAAGATTTCAAGCATTTGGTGATTATTGGTTTACAATCAATGCAGCTCAAAAGAACCTCTCAAGGTTATCTTTTCCACAGTGTCATCCGTTCTCAGGGTTTAGCGTTTATAACCTCTTCTTGTAGATAAAGTTCAGTAAGTAGTATTTGGCTTTAGCTATCGAAAAGTAAGCAAAGGACAAACAAGAATACCTTCAGGATGTTCAGCAAACACCATGAAATCAAACCAATGTAGTTTGGTTGTCTCTGTACTTTAAACTCTGAGGACTTGTAAGCACCGTCACAGATCTAAACACATTGATATAAGGTCCTAATTTGTATAAGCAAATTCCCAGTATCTTGCTTCACAGGTCACAACTAACTCTGTTTGCAGCCTCCTTATTATGTATAATTATATACTTGTTTCCATGTATCTTCCACTCAATCATAACCTCAAATTAATGGCTCCTCTGAGAAACTGTTATGTTCCTATCCATGCCACACTAGCATCTAATCTGAGATGGTAGCCCAAAATAAGCCATAAAATCACCTCAACCGGTGCCTACATGAAGCTACAAATCCCTTAAAAATAACTATGCTGGATGACTACACTTACATCCCTCCTGAGATATATGAGCGATTGGCAATTTTCCATTGCTTAAGCCTTGTAAAAAAGTGGTACTTCCATCATGATAAACATATAACAGACCCCTTGTACATTTAAACGCATAGCGTGTAATTCGAACTCTAAAATCTCCTCACCAATTAAACACTATAACATCTCCCAGTGATCTTAGAGAGGGGTGATGAATACCTAAAAGTCTAGATTTCTACGTGAAACAAAAACTATGCATTCTCTATCTCGAGCTATTACATTAACGACCAGTAAGTAAATACAAATACAAAACTAAGGAATCAGGTAATTCAAAATTCTTAACTCTGTGAAAATTATCAATCCCGTAATTGAGTAACTAATACAGCAATAGAAACGTAATAAGAGCAGCGAAATTGGAGAGTTAGAGCAGTAGTAGTGAAAGGAATTGAAAGAAGAGCAATTTGTATAGAGAAGCAGAAAAGAAGCAATTTACCTCTTTCCGATGAAGGCGGTGGCACGGCGGAGTATCGCCGGTATTTGTTGTAAGGATCGGCCATCGCTCACTATATAGTAATGGTTCCTTTCGGTAAACAAAATCGGAGAAAAAACGAAAGCTAGAAAGAAAAGAAAACACTTCCTGGCAATTTTCTACTTCAAACGTTAATGGGCCGGACATATACGGGTTAAAAGGCCGGACTCACTATTTTGCTTGTCATCTTCCATCATTATAACGTACTCCATCCGTCTCAATCTCAACTTTCCGTATATTTGAAAATGAATTCTAAAAGTAAAATATATGAGAAGTTGATATTGTGACGGTCAAGGAAGGTTAGGATTTGGTCGATGGACTGTTGTTGTCCAAATGATCCATTTGTCACTAAAAGAATGTTTGTAACGTCAATATTCGATCCATTTGAATCATTTCTCGGTGCAATACTTCGTTTAATTAAATGTAAACATTAATGTTTCCTCTTTCGAGTTTATCCTTTACAGTTTCTATCGCAATTTGTAGTTTAGCATTTTAATAGTCAGTTGGGACGCTTGGAAATATAAAATTGAATACACGAATATTTTCGAATTTCTCCATTTTGATGATTGTTCCCCTTCAATTCTAAACATCTTCCATTGATTTTTGCATTCCTCCGCATGGAGATGTAAATACTGGAATTAATTTCATCATAAAGCTAAATATAAACCATTAAACATGATTCCTCTTCATATTAACACATGCATGGTAGAAGGACACATAAATGATACATTCCCAGACTTTACACATCACACTCCACATTAATAATTAGAAAATCTATTACTATATTAATACTAATTAAATACTCAAAAATAGTTATTAATCTCAAAATAAATAGTTGATATTTTATCCACAAAATACTCATCCCACCATTCACTCACTAAACCGTATATAATAATAATGCTTAATTCTCCTAAACTTATAAAATTAATTCCTATTATATTACACTCTAAAGTTTAACTTGATGTTTTTAACTTTTTATCAATATGAATTATATATTATCATGGAATTTAAATAAACTTGATAATTTACCTTATTTATTTATGTTGTAACATAGTAATTTACGAGCACGCATACACCGCATATCAAAAATACCTGGTATTATACTAACCTAGAGTTGAATTTATATGATGACATCTAAATATCTAATGAAACCCTACAATTTAATACTTAAAAAGTCTAATTAACTACTCTCCAACCTAGAATTTGTATTCTAATCACCATCTATCATTATCTTCCAAACTTATCTTATTATATTATAACCCATCACTCTTACAACCACATATTGTGTAGTGTGTGGTAACAAAAGTTGTAGTACTGATAAATATTCCTTGATCCTATTAACTTTGACATTGATTTCAAGTTAGGAGTAATGATGATTGCATATATATTCGAGTGAAATAAATTCCAATAGAGTTAACAATTTAAATATGTGCAGAATATGTATTTTTACTTAGTAAAAAATATATCTTCTTTAATAAAATAATTTTTAGTTTTTGATTTTTTTCGAAACTATTTTTATTAATTTAGTCAACTTGCAATGGAACGACTAATATTTGAATCTGAATAAAGTAAGACTTCAAAGTTAATTTTATTGAAATGGTATTTTATTTATAAATAAATATGATATCGGATTTAAGTATTTATTTAGATACGGGGTAAAAAATGCAATGATGGAGCATATGTTAATATCCGATTCGATAGAGAACCAAATCGTAGGCGTGAATTCTTGCTCAATATACTTATCCAAATTTGACATCTGTCAACTTCTTGTCTCCTCTAAGCTTCAACACCATTTTTCTAATGGTCTCTGTCTCTCTTCTTTAACTGATTAATTTATTTAAATTTCCATTTACCAGCTAAATTGCAAGCTTCAATCTCCATTTCTCCTTTATTTACATCCCAATTTTGTTCTTCTCTCTAGCTAGTATTTCACAAAACAAAGGAATCTTCTTTTCAACATTTATTATCACCCACCATCACTTTTCTTGAGCTCTTGATTTCTCTTCTTTCCTCTGTTTCAACCAGATGTTCAAGAAAGTGAAAGGAGCAGCAAGATTGGCACTTTCTTGATATACAAACAAACAAAAACAGTAAGTTAATTACCCTTGTTTCCTCTCTGTGGTTGGTTCTCCTACTTGCTTGCTTGCTCGCTCGCTCTTATCATCATCATCATCATCATCATCTCTTTCATTTGTTTATTAGCAAACATTGCTGATCAATTCTTTTTCTTGAATGAATGAATGATGCAACTACTACTACTTTATGGCTGTAAAGATTGAGTTTTTTTTCTTTTTCTACTTACTTAAATGAAGAAAGACTCATCAAGATTTGATTGATTGATTGAGAGTTGACATGAGTTGCCTCAGATCCAGGGAACTTGAACATTTACGTGGAGAAATATTTGTCCGATTTCAGGGTTTTCATGTGATTCTCCAATCTTTTTATGCCTTTACTATCTTATGTAGCAGCATCAACACTTTAGCTGTTTCCATCCTCTTCTTGGTTTCTTGATTGGTTCTACTTGATGGATCTGTTTTGATGTTGGGCTTTTCTCTTTCTTTCTTTCTCATCATTCTCGTGCTGCTGCACAATACTTTGATGGATGATCCAGACCGACAGAAAAGGGGATTAGTTTTACTTTTTTCACGGATGGTAGTTGGTGACCGGCCTTTGCGAATCAGATCTGACCTCTTTAATTGCAAACGGATGCAAAGTTTCAACTTTGAGTTCTTCAACTGAAAGATTTTCATGTTTTGCTTTCTGTCTGTGTAAGAAAATGATTTCTCAATGTTTGCATCTAGATTTTTTCTTGGTATTTGGTTAGAGATGACGAATTAGCGCAACAATGACAGGCAATTTTTACTATATAGATAGTGATGTTGATGGAGGAGATGTGTAGAGCATCCGAAGTGCCATTTAGTTTAGGTAATATTATCTTTGCGGATTCAAGCGTGGAGGAAAGTCTTGTGAATGTTACCGACTTTAAGTTGATGGCCGACTCACACAGCTTGTTTCCTGAATCCACGGTTAAAACTACGGATGTCGACTCAGGAAGTGATGTTAGTTTTACGATGTCCTTGGGGTCTGATAAGAATAGGAACGGAGCTTCTGAAGATGAAAGCAGTTGGCTAGCTAATGATGCTAAAAGTGAAGAGGATGGATTGTCGTCACTGGAGGGGGACCCGATTCTTGATATCTCTTGCTCCTTATCTATGGTGAGTGACACTAGTAGTCTTTGCGCCGATGATTTGTTAGCTGAACTTGGGCCAAATTTCTTAGATGTAGACAAGAGCATCTGTGATGTTGAACTTATCTCCAGAGAATCAAGTGCCGATATTATTATTGGTGGATCGGTATCTGTAGCTGAAACTGTTTCGGAAGAGACTGTAGATGGGGCCAAATCATCGACAGTTCTTATCCAGTCGGAAAAGGGAGCAACTGGCAGAATCGTTAGAAGTATCTTTGAGGTAGATTATGTGCCACTCTGGGGATTTACATCAGTGTGTGGCAGGAGACCTGAGATGGAAGATTCTTTAACAACAATCCCGCGCTTCATGAGAATACCTCTGCAAATGCTAATTGGTGATCGTGTACTTGATGGTGTAACTTCGCGCGTAAGTCATTTGACCGGTCATTTCTTTGGAGTCTATGATGGTCATGGAGGATCTCAGGTAATTTCCTTAAAACGCTTGATTGTAAAACTTCTCAAATTATTGGTGTTATAATAATTAACTGCCTGCCGTATCATTTAGTTGTCACTTATTGTTATTAGAAAGTATGACTAATATAGTTCGATTCACCCTGTGACTGTGAAGTTTCTTTTTTGGGGCATGAAAGGAGAGAGTTGGTCTTGGTTTACATTTGTTCAGAAATTAAGTCAATGTTTAGTCAAATCGCTCTGTAGACTCTAGGCTGTTTGTGTTCTTGCATGAAGACTTGGGGTACTTCTTTTCTTTCTCATGTTGAAACTTGGATATATTACATCCAGTGTTGCTGGGCTGAAAGTTAATTTTGTTGTGATTTTGTTACAGAAACCAAAATATCATTGTTACATTATTTGGATCATTAATATTAGATTGTTTGAATTAGGTTGCGAATTACTGTCGAGAGCGCATGCATGCTGCTTTGCTCGAGGAATTGGAAACAATCATGTCCAATCCGAATGAAACTAATTTCGAGGTTGACTGTGAAGCAAAGTGGAGAAGAGCATTCACTAAATGTTTTATCAAAGTGGATGATGAGATCGGAGGGAAAGGAAGTGGTGAACCTCTCGTTCCAGAGACAGTAGGTTCAACTGCTGTAGTTGCCGTTGTTTGTTCATCTCATATAATAGTGTCTAATTGTGGTGATTCAAGAGCGGTCCTTTACCGTGGTAAAGAACCCATGGCTCTATCCGAAGATCACAAAGTAAGTATACCACATGTCAATTAAATTTTGTGAGCAGCTCTTTTGTAGAAACTGATCTTACGTAATCTCTCCCTTCCATTAGCCGAATCGGGAGGATGAATATGCAAGAATTGAGGCCGCTGGGGGAAAAGTCATTCAGTGGAATGGACATCGGGTCTTTGGGGTTCTTGCCATGTCGAGGTCCATTGGTATGTATATTCCTTGACCCTCTAACCTTCATGTTTTTCAATCTGCTTAGGTACTTGTGCATATCATATAGACCATTTTAATTTCCCTTACTGGCGGATATAATCGCCTTTATTTCATATACTTCGAATAAATCCAGAACTCAATTGGCCCAATTTCATATTTGAAATTTAATTCCCTGTCACTTTAATTCGATTTGACTAGTGTTTGTGAATTGTGATTCCCAATTCCAATTTACATGTACTCTGACAGTACATATATCTAGGCTGTACCGGCATTGGACAATCTGGGTCTCGTACTGCAATGGATTCCACTATTAGCTTACTAGTTATGGTTATAGACTTATACCATAGCATCACCATATTCAAACATCTTAAAATGGTTATAAATGTATATAGGTACTATCGTACTTCTTACGGTTAGGTTGCTATCAGATTGGTTTGTGAACCTGAAAGCATCTACCTAAACTAATCAAAAGCAATTATTTTCTTTTGCTATACTGCTAACTGTCAACAGCTTGTTTGTGAGTATTTACAGCAGCTAATGCTTATTGTGATGTGCGTAGAATAGGTAGAAGAATATGTGTGACTCGATAACGAATTTTTTATCGTGTTTGCTTCATGTGCTGAAAGAAAATTATCTGTTAAAAAAAATAAAAAGTACAGTTAGCTAGATAGAGATGACCTTCCCAGTCCTTTTGCTGCCAAATAGCCATCGTATCTTTGTAACAATCTATTGAAAACGACCTATTCAACTTGTCTGCTGCAGGAGATAGATATTTGAAACCGTCAATCATTCCGGATCCAGAAGTAATGTTTGTTCCCCGGACAAGAGAAGATGAATGCCTCATTCTGGCCAGTGATGGTCTCTGGGATGTCATGTCAAACGAGGAAGCCTGTGAAATTGCTCGCAAGAGAATACTACTCTGGCATAAAAACCATGGCATCACACTTCCATTAGAAAGGGGTGAAGGAATTGATCCTGCAGCTCAAGCAGCATCCGAGTATTTATCCAACCGTGCACTTCAGAAGGGGAGCAAGGATAACATCACTGTGATTGTCGTTGACTTGAAGCCTCAACGAAAGATAAAGATTAAAACCTAGTTAATCCCTGTTACAGCCTTCCTGCTTCATTCTTTAATCAGGGAATGTAATTTTTACTTGGTTCAACGCCCTTCTGTTTTCGTAAAGGGCTATAGCTTTTAGTAGAATATGAACTGTACTGGAACTGCAGACATTATGCCAATTGGTCTTGATGTAAATTTAGCCTATTTGAGTCGGAAGTCGGAGCCCTGGGAAGCTAAATACACCGACAAAACGGGCATCATAAGCAAGATTATCGTTCGTCCCTCCGGCCTAAAGGCTCTGTGAGGTGTATCTTTGTATATTTTACGTTGACAGTGAGCTGCCTTGCAGAATTAGGTGAATGTCAACTGAATCAAACATGTTATGGTCTTAGTATCTGTAAGCATGTTGTGCTAATTTACTATTACAACTTGAAGCATGTAAGAATCTAATCTGAGTTATGTATTGTATCTATTGGCGCTGGCAATCTAGATGTCAGATTTAACAGTCTCTGAATGGATGATCTGTGTGCTATCGCACATGCACTGATGCAACATAGCTAAGGAGCTATAGAAAAGGGGTTCCAATTCCAACAAATGATAACGATCTTCAACTTTATGTACAAAATCGTATATTTCCATATTTTTTTATGATGCGTGTTGATTTTCACTTTAAATTAATAAGTTCTCCAGTCATGAAGGAGGGTAGAGCTTGCATAAAAGAGCATTTATTAGTAACTTGGTCAGATCAAATCATTCTTGGTTCTGAGTGTATCATAAATAACATTACCAACTTGATTTGAAAATCAATTTAGAAAGAAAAGAGTACACAAAATGGAATCTAGTACTTCCTATACGCCAGCTCCTTCACATATTCAGCCAGATGTTTCTCACTTTGAATGCCTTTGACCCATGCGGAATTGATGCGAACCCTCTCAATGCTCTGCTTCAAGGTCCTGGCTATGAAAGGTTTTGCACGGGTAGCGAAAAATTGTTCCACCTCTTCCACCTTATCCTCAGAAGTGAACTGGAGGAAAATACCAGACACAAAGTTATAAATAGACTAGCTATAATCTTCTGATGTAAGCTGGGAGATACAAATAGAAATTTCATCTAGTGAGGAGAACATACCGGGGACACAATGGCACTGACAAAGCGAGTTATTAGAAAGCCGGCACCATATGTTTTGGAGATCAGGTCCCAATTTTCCTGCATTCAATATTTATTTAGACCAGAAACGATTTGATACACTTTGGTCACAACTAACGTGCAATTGGGCCAAATAGTGCTGGGCTATATACATTAGAAGGACGGTAGGGGGAAAAAGAAACTAGGAAATTGAAAGCAATATGATCCAAGTAATATTGTGATGTAAATTCACATTTTATCTCAAGCCATTAGTACTTAAAATTAATTTGAAAAGGGATATATTACCCAAATCATGCCTGCAAAACAGGCAAAAAGAAAGGATTTTGATATTTGACTCTATATCATTCAACGACTATTGATTTGCTAATAAACTTTATAATAATCCAATCGCACATTATTTTGAAAGAAATATAAGCTACTCAGAACGTGCAGATGTAAAAAAAAAATCCGCACATATAAACAGTATTAACTTACTTTCAACCAGCTCCAAGCTACTTCCCGTGCATCTCTACTAACAGCAAGGCCAAAGACAACATCTTGACTCCTGACCTATATTATGATAGGAATACAGATATAACTCATATTAGAACCATAAACAAAGACAACGAGAAAGATGAAACATCTTTGGGGAAAGAAAAAACAGAAGAAAAATAATTTTAAAAAAATGATGACTCGAGATAATCAACATTACCTCAGACGACAACAAGAAATTCAGGAATTCATGGATAATTTCAGGATCTCTGCAAGATGCCAATGAACCTATAGATGGTTGGTAATCCATTAGTTTCAGTAAACAGAGTCAAGGTGTAATGCATATGATAACAAAGTTCTACCTAGAATCCGCGTTTTCTCCTGGCTGAGGTCAGATTCTCTATAAAGTCTCAGAAGGGAATCATAATTAGATCTATCTGCTTTGCTTACGCTCAGCACAACAGCAACATATACAGCCTGCAAAATGTTGGAAAAAAACTCGGTCCTTAGTGAGGTGGTGGAAATTTTGGCATCTTAAGTATAGAAGATATAATTTTATTTATACCTTTCTCAAATCAGGAGGCAGAAGGGCTGTACTCTGGTCATTCAAATATATCTGGAAGCGCCTGTTTGCTTCATTTATTGTCAAGTCGTGGCCAAACGAAGCCAATGCAGTCAAGAGTTCGCCTCTTAACATGGCATCAAGATGACTCTCCCCCTGTTTAGGATCCCAACCAAGCCTCCTGGCAAAGTAATATAGAGTACCCAGATCAGATTTGATTAATAATACTCCCTCCGTCCCAGTTTGAAAGTACCGCTTTCTATTTTGGGTTGTCCCGGTTTGGAAGTACCGCTTCCTTAAATAGAAATTCTATCTCCTACTTTATACATTATCTTATACTTTAGTCACTATTTCTCCTACTTTATCCAATCACATTCATAATTTATTACCTTCTTTCCTACTTTATTACTTTTTTCTTAAAACTTGTGTCCGGTCCCGCGGGACTTCCAAACCCGGACGGATGGGGTAATATAATCAAAATATCTTCAGATAATGAGTTCTAATAATAAGGTTCCATAAACAACATGATAGCCTTCTCTGTCAATCTACATGAATCAGCTCATTAATGTGGGTACATAAATTCCACTTTTATGAGCAAGCAAATAGAAACAGTAAAATGTCTTGTGGTTTTCAAAAATGCACATTGGAGCCAACAAAAAACTAGCCATATTTATATATACATTAAATCCAAGACGAGCCCAAGTTACAAAACCCAGGGTTCCACGGTTTCACCTAGGCCAAATGACAAATAAAGCCTATTGCACCCGAAGAATAAAAGGTCAATCACTTACTCTGCAGAATTCTGGAAAAGGTTGATAAAGAACAATTTGATCTCATCGAGCAATTCAGGTGCAGCATCAGCCATAATTCGGGCCACTTTAGAAGCTATCTGTAAAAGCAAATGAAAAAAAATGAAGGCGGAATAAAAATGAAATCTTGAATGTAGATCAAGTAATAACAGAAATAGGAAACATTACACTGATCAAATTAGATAGGACTGTGTATTCTAGCTCCTCACTGTAAGCACTCATCAGGGCAAGCAAAGAGGTCAAGTCTTGTTGGCATGCCATGCACAGAGCATTATAGTCATCCAGTATACCTGCTCGAGAAAAGCTTATTAAGATACAAATAACACACATGCACATATATTAGGCGATTAAGAATTTTATGCCATGATTACCATATCTATCACAGGTTGACAGGGACTTTTTCTCTATTGCATTTCTAAGCCTTGCTGATAGGTCTGCATCATACTTCACTCTAAAGAAACCAGTCTGTTCCAAATTAACCTTGATCCAAGGGGAGCCAGATGACACTGGGGCTCCAAAGAATTTGCTAACGTCAAGGGTCTCACTTTTTGTTTGCAGTAAGAACCTATTGCTAGCATTGTAAGAGCCACAGCATAGAGTTATCGGAACAACCCATTGCCCTTCACCAGGAGAACCACTCAATAAGAATTGTGACTGTAAAACACAGAGACAATGTAGCTGTCAGAATCTCGACCATTTATTAAAGTATCATCATGAAAGAGTCCACTAACAGCCTAAGTCAAATAAAAAAGTGAGCAATCAAGTAAAAGATGGGCCAAGCTACCTGCTCAAACTCCAAGGTCTGATCTTTGACTTTCACTGAGACAACAGGATAACCTTGCTGTTTTGTCCAAGAGTTCATTAGTTTGTTCACGGGTTCACCAGATTCTTCTTCAAGCACTGACCATAAGTCTTCTGTCTTTGCATTTGAGCAAGCATATTTTTTTATGTACTTTGCAAGTCCCCTCTGCAGGAATTGCAAGAGAACAAAGAATTAGATTTCCAACAGTTGCAGAGGGAAATGTGAAATCATTAGTAAAATGGAAAATATGGAGAACATATCATGTAACACCATGCACAGGAAGCACAGAAAATCGCAATAGAAAGTCTGCTGGATGTCTCTGATAGAATGCTGATTAAGATATTATATACTCATAACAATCAGAAATGAAGTTCAATAATGATGCATTGGTTAGCAAAACATCAGTGTGATCCATAATTGATCTCATATCTGTAGGCTATAGCCACCTCGACAGAACATTCTCCAGTCAAGGGAGGGGGAAAAAAACATGGCCACCACAAATTGTGAATTTGATGACGCATTTTCATCGAATCATTTGTTGTAATTTACTAATTTTAACCAGTTCAAATTGTTGAACACACCAAGTACTAGTTTTAGTATATGTCACAGTACAAGAACAAAATTACTCTAATGACAAGACAAATAGAGAAACAATATTTTAATCAGATACACACGGAGCAGAATGAGAAATAAAGTGAAGGATGTGGAAACCTGGAAATTCTCTGCTCCGAGATAGCTCTGTAGCATTCGAATGACAGATGCTCCCTTCCTATAGCTGATTGCATCAAAAATTTCATCAATTTCTCCAGCATGATTAATGTCCACCTGCAGAGTAGGTATGGATCAGTTTGTCTGGAATTCCGCAATTCATAATAAAATGAGAAAAACCCAACCCTTAACATTAATTCCTCAATGCAACAAAAAACCACATTGCTCCTCGATAATAAATGAGTAAGAAAAATTAGTTTGTACTTCAATAGGGTGAGATTCTGCAAGTCCATCCAGCCGAAGTCCCTCAGAACATTCATCTAGAAATTGGGTCCAGATTTGCCACTCTGGAAACAAACTATCAGCAGACAAATAGCTCACCTGGATTAAAAAAAAATAAAGATACATGAAAATTATATATAGTCACATTAAAGTAAAACATATTCTAAACTTGGATAAGCTCTATACCCATGTAGCGAATCCCTCATTCAGCCACAAATGCGTCCACCATTCCATTGTAACGAGATTACCAAACCACTGATGTGCCAGTTCATGAGCTACAACAGTAGCAACCTGTGTGGAAGGTGACAATTAAACAGAAGCTTTGAATTTCTAAAACATATTATGTCAACTAAATTCATAGGCTGCATACCCTCTGTTTGTTTACAGCTGCAGAGTGCTTTTCATCAAATAGCAATGCTGTTTCTCGGTATGTAACAAGACCGTAATTTTCCATGGCCCCGGCAGCGAAGTCGGGAATTGCAATCATGTCCAATTTAGGCAGTGTATATGGAACCTCAAAATACCTGGTCATTTTAATTACAAACATTAAGATAACAACTTCGAACATTATACTTTAGAAAGGAAGGTGAAACATAAAAATCAAAATCCAATAGGTGAATCCAATAGAGAACTACACTATACAGTATCCCCTCAGTTATAATTTTAGTATTTCTATGAAGTAGGTCAGTGTAAAGAGAAAAAGGAACATCATACTCTTTATAAATGTCAAGGGTTTTTACAGCAACATCCAAAGCGAATTTCCCTTGGCTAGTCTTGCCAATTTGGCTATATACCCTCACAGTAATACCTGGAACACATTGCATTTCATCAAGCAGGCTAGAATGGCATCGATGGAACAGCATTATCACATACAATAAGGAGATGTAAATATACCATCAGGAGTGCGATCCTCAACATAGTCAAACAAGCCCACGACGACAGCCACCAAATAAGTGGACATTATTGGTGACTCCTGATAACATACTTTCTTAAGATCCCCATTGACTTTTTCTTCAATGACTGGCATGTTTGAAAGAGCCACCAGTTCTGATGGTACTTCCAATGTAATCTGGAAAGTAGCCTGAAATCCAAATATTAAAAGTCTCACGGTCAGAATAGAGTTTCGAAAAATCCAGAAAAAGTAGAAGTAACAAATAGAGCATCATGAAAGATGCACTGTTCATAACTATGTTCTCCTACAGGGAAAATAATTCATCTCAAGTTGGCTGCATAGAAGCAATATCAGTAATGAGCATATACTAAGTACCTTACAAGCAGGCTCATCCCAACAGGGAAAGCATCTTCTTGCATCAGCAGGTTCAAACTGTGTCACAGCCATGTTTTTCTTCTCGCCATTATGCATATATGAGCTGAAATTAATAAATCAAGGTTGTACAATCCATTAAATCCTTGATCTTAGTTTGTAAAACTAGTTGACGAAATACAAATTATGCCAAAATCAACTGTGAGATGAATGTATGGAGTGTTTTTACAGAGATTAAAATCTAAGTAACACTTTCTATCACTGATTATGCGAATCAAACTGTAGTTCCCCAGGTACAAGTACAATGTTATAGTCAAATACTCACATGCAGAGGCCAATAAGGACCACTGGCCCACTCTTAAAAGTTCATCACATGGGAAAACACATTAAATGTGATATCTTTCAGAGGAATGCCGCATCAAGACTATCATTTTTAGATAGATCAGCCAAGTCATTAGTGATAATGTATTCACTACTCTGAGCTAAACAAGGGATGGATAAGTCAAACAAGGCATAAATAATGGTTAACATTTGATACACAAAAGAAGTTATAAGGAAATATCTGGAGAGAATGCAACAGCAAATGACAATACTTGTACTTTAACGTACTTCAAATCAATAACAACATGCTCATTACCTTCTATAGAACCCCTTCATTCTGTCATTTAGAGTTCCATCAAACTCCATGCTCAAGTACCCAACGCCAATTGGCAAACTCTCCTTAAACTCCAGGACCACAATCTCATCTTCCTCGCATAACTCAACCTCCACAGCCTCAAACACCTGTTCCCAAAACACACACACACACAAAGGAAAGAAAGAAAAAAAGATCAGTTTTCATTCGTTCAACTACATTCCAGTAAAACAAGGCGTCAGACAATTAGCTAATCTAAGAATCTTAAAATTATGAAACACTTATAGTCAACAGTGTTACTGAAGCCTATTTATTGGAAATACAAGCTTCTTCTCACATCTGGAGAGAACAGGTGGTTCCAGATGCTATTAATTTAACCCGAATGATCAAGCGATCTAAAAATCAATACTTTCCAGTTAAAATCACTTGCTGAGTACTCGAGTATGCCAATTAATAACATATAAACAGTAAATAGAGTCGGTACAAAAGATCAGATCTTTAGTCTATTGCAAGCAGAAGTCAAACGCAAACCACCTCTACTCCACTGTTAGCACAAGAGTCAATTATCTTATACTATCAAATGCCAATTTAATCGGATTTTCTGCTCATCAATTCACGAGTTTATCACTACTTTTTCCGCTCCAGATCGAGTAATTAATTTTCCCTGTCAATCCAACACATTCAGATTGAACTCTAAACACTAATCCAATCGACACAAACCAATTCAAATCCAAAACGCAACCGATTTAACACGTAACAAAATCATCGAAACCAATTCAAAATTCAAACACATTACGCAACAAAACCGGAAAAAAAATTCCCACCTTGGCATCAGATTTGAAGGAAACGGAGCCGGGTTTGATCGAGAGCTCAGAAGCGTTAAGGACAAGATATTTGGTATCGGAAACGACGTCGACGGTGATTTGTACGGAGCCGGCGAATTTGCATGCGACGAGGTCGGGTTTGAGGGTGAGAGCGTAGCGTTTGGGGGTGGCGAACTTGGGGAGACGTGGCTGACCTCTGAACTGAGCGTACTTGGTGTTTTGTTCCGCCATTGTTGTGTGAGTTTGTTTTGATTTGCAGTCTTGTGTTGTTATGGATTGGTGAATTTATGTTTTGATTTTGTTTTGTAGTAGGGGGATATATAATGTGTCAGTTTGTAGAAGAGTATACGACTTACACGTTACTGTTTCTTTCTGACTCCTGGTGATCTTCTCAATACTCTCTTCTCCCATCTCTACCCAAAACTTTTATCCTAAAACTTTTATCCCAAATACTAATTCGAAGTAATTTATTTAGAGAATAATTTATATTATTAAAATGTCAATAATTTTATTAGTAATATAATTAATCTATATACAAACTGATTTTCATATGAGATTTTATGAATAATTGATCGTTAATTAAATTACTTCATAATTTTGAGGAATTTGTTAATATACTACTCTCAAACAAACAAATATATTTGAACAACGATGGATAAGAATTGACATAGATATTAATATAACAATATATTTGAATCATTTATGAAAATTATTTAAATATAATTTATTATTATACTTATTTTAATAAGTAATATGATTGCACACAATTTGGGGAAGATTTTTGCATTATATAGTTGCTAGAAAAGGGAAGCAATATCAAAAAGTCAATTGGTGATAGTATTTTCTTTGATATGGGTATACATAATTTACTTAAATGCATAATTATATAATTATATTTTATAAAAGTCATAGATATTATTAGTTTATTACTTAAAATGTTTACAAAAATGTAAATGTCATTAACAATATAAATATTTCAATTAATAATATAGAGTAATTTTCTAAAAGTATAGATCGTATCTTGAAGAATTAACAATAAATTATCTCCCATCATCCCACAAGATTCAACTTTTGTGAAAAAT
The DNA here is from genome assembly GCA_036897095.1 of Plantago elongata. Classification (NCBI taxonomy): domain Eukaryota; kingdom Viridiplantae; phylum Streptophyta; class Magnoliopsida; order Lamiales; family Plantaginaceae; genus Plantago; species Plantago elongata. The sequence continues at coordinate 69,263 of JAYMSP010000092.1, forward strand.
CATATGTTAGAGAGGCATATCAAACATCTTATACTTAGTCATGAATATCGTTAGATATAAAACATGATTGAAATAAAAAATATTAAGTTCATGGTTAAATATTTAATATTTACTGCCAATAGAGTTTTAAAATTAGTAATTGTTTGGATTAGAATTTCAATTAAAATAATGTAATTGGAATCAATTTTTTGTGTAAGAATATTCAACTCCACTCGACTTGTATGACTTGTATGTTCTAAGGCTTTGTTTACCACTACCTTTTCAGCTAGTTTTTCAGCTCAATGAACGTTTTTTAATTAAAAACTCGTTACATAAACGCACAAATTTTCAAACAAGCTAGTTGAAAAGCTAGCTAATTTGAGAAACTAACCAAGATAAGCTTGGGTAATCGTAGTACACCGTCGCACTGTACTATTGATAGTACACCTTTTAAAAATGGACAAGTGTCAAAATTTTAACATTAAAAAATAATTAATCAATTATTTAAATAATTTAATTCTTTTAATAAATATAACTTATATGAATTCACAAAGTACATCCCTCTGAAAAAAAGTCTATTTACATATCAAATTAAAATTAATCTTTCTTCTCCAAAATCTCTCATCACCATCATCCCCGTCACCACTTATTGGAACTCCGATTTTCAAAAAGATTCAACGACTATGAAAGCCGACATTAAATTTTCCATAAAATCTCAAAAAAATAAAAATGTAAGGAGAAGATTGAAGCTCCGGTTGAACTTCCATGCTCATTCGATGAGCAGTTTCCATGGGAGCTCGATTGAGAAGCTACCATGGTAGCTCAGAAGCTCAGCTCGATTGAGCTTCCATGGGAGCTCCACTAAGGGAGCTCCAGTCGAGCTCCCATGGCAGCATGCTCAGCCTCCGGATCTCCGGTCTTCTCTATTAAAGAAACAAATTGTAAAATTGTGGTGTTTGTGAAATTTCAGTTTTTGTTAGGTTGATTTTGAATTGTTTTGGGAATGGTTTGTTAAGTCTAAAATATAAGGGATGTGTAAGTAAATAAACATAATAAAATATTTTAATATTATGCGACGTCGCACTACGTTATTATGTGACAGTGCGATGCCTTGTCGCATTAATAAAAATTGAAGGGTTCAGATTCAATCTTCGGATGATCTAATGTTTGGATCGTAGTACTAACGATAGTACAATACAACTGTCCTATTATTAGCCATCCCCAAGAAAGTTAGCTTGTTAATTATTCATCTATAAGCTACCTTTTCAGCTAGTTTTGCTAAACATAGCCTCATCCAAACAGTCCGTATAATTCTAATTATGTGATGGGCCTGCCCCAAGTTCACCAAACAAGACGTTAATCGAGTCGGTCCATGGTCCATTCCGGTGAGGCCCAAATTATTAGCCCAGTCCAATTTCTTGCTGCAAGGTCACAATTGAACGACAGACGCACTGTGCAAGAAAGTTGAACACTCCTCAAACAAGAAATGCAGAAGCGGTTTGCAAAGAATAATTTGTAGACTTTGCTTGTTCATCATCATAAAGCCCCTGTAGAAATGGGAATTATGGGAGAGAAAAATCGTCAATCAACTTCAACAACTTCACCTTGTACTGATCTCAGAACTGCTTACCACAACTGCTTCAACAAGTAAAGATTTCATCTTTCTTTAATTCACTTTCTGGGCTTTTCTTTTTTCAGCTGTATAATGCTTCTGCTTCATCTGTTGCGCGATTTTACTGTTAAAGTTTTGATTTTGTGTTAATTGTAATTATAGGTGGTACTCGGAGAAATTCTTGAAGGGTCAATGGGATAAGCAAGAGTGTGTTTCTGAGTGGGAGAAATACAGAGAGTGTTTATCTGTGAGTTATTAATTCTTGATTTAATATTTAGAAGTAAAACCCCTATGTCCCTCTACTGTTCAGAGCTATGCACTGATCAAATTTGTTTCCTCGTACTATTTTTACAGCAACATTTGGATGATAAGCATCTTAGTCGGTTCTTGGATGCTGAGGGCGTTGTGGATTTCAACACTAAAGCTAATGTTTCCTAACCATTTCTGTCTAAGGTGAATGATTGTTTGAGTACTTTCTTAAGTGATTCTTTAATTATGATAATTGCAACTTGTTGATTGGGGCTGTGCGAATACATGATCATTATGATGGAATTAGAAGTGACTTAATAGGGCTAAAATATTGAGTGTTTATGTGATGAGGTGATGCGTGTTTCGTGAGACAGAGATCTCCACATGAACTTTGAGCTTTTATAATAGTAGGCATGTAAGGGTTACTGGATTAGTATGTCATGAACAAGAATGCTAGCTAACTTAATGGTATCTGTGACTGGGGGATTTGTTTTTGTCATTGAGTTAAGTCAATTCCTTATTATGCAGCACTTCATTTGTCAATGCTACTTATCTTTACAAGATTTTTTCCTTTAATCTTGCCCTGGTATTGAGATGTTGAGTTCACAGTTCCTACAATGCAGTGCAGAGATATACTATTAGGTTAGTCCTGACTCCTGAATCCTTAATAGTGGTTTAGACTTAAGAGTATGGACTTAAAACAGCCTTATCGCATACTTAGTTGGTAAACATAAATTTTTGTTTTTGAGTACATGAATCCTTGTGCCAGTAGAATGCGAGGGCTGAACAAAAATTGATGGAATGAACTGTTGTCTTACCTGTTGGAGTACCATCTTACTTTCTATGACCCATATTTTGATGTTCACCATGCTTGTGTTATGAGCATGCCTTGACACAACGCTTAGTTGCTCTACTGGTGGTCTCTGGTTCGAGCATGAAGCAACATAGTTGTATAAAATGAGAAATGAAAAAAGGCAATTGCTCAGAAACAACATAAATGAAGCCGTTGCTTGGTTTTTTATTTTTGTAAATAGAAGATTGATTTGAGTGTGTTGGTTTGCATCTAAAAACGCAAAACAAATTGCACGAAGATGGTAATTGTTCTCCTTGAAGTGCTATTGTAGTATGGTTCAACCAATTTCTGCCATTTCGTTAATCTTAATGCTATGTTTTCTGAACTGTTCTTCTGTCATTTGATAGGAATCTGCCTGCTAATGAGATAGAATTTCAAGTCTAGCTGCGTATACGTCTAACAGTTCTGAACTGCTGGTTGGATCAAATTCAACCCTAATTTACTTTTTCTCGGCAAACATTTTTATGTCTTGTATGAGGATACAATTGTAAAAATTACCAATCACAGGCACCCGCGTGCGCCAATTCCTAGTTACTTTCAGGCTGTTTAGTTGGTTTCTCTGTAGTAAGATTTTTGGGGCGAATTCCCAGAAAAAGCACCCTCCTTATGTCATAAATCAAGAAGATAGCTTCATGAAGACTTGGTTCCACTGTGTGGCTCTGCATGACATATTGCATGTCTGCGCAAAGGCTTTGGTTCCAGAAACAAGTGGGCAATCCTCTCTTCCCGTTATGTAAACCTCGAAGATTAAACGACTTATGAGCAACTTTTGAATGCGCAAACCACCGGATATTAGATACCACTTCATCTTTCTGGACCTTCAACGCTAATCTATACTATACCGCCCACAAATTGTCTATTCAACTTGCCTCATAACAATAGCGCTGATTACTTATCGTATGCCAAAATGCCAGAATCGTAATGAAACTGTTCTTAGAGACGAGGTAATTAATCAACTGGGAATTGGGAGAATCACAAATTAATCGTGTTCATAATCTGAAGATTCTGAACTCATCTATAACTATAGCCCAACCTTCAACAGTCAACACAATTACAATTTACAATGACATCATCGTCTGCTTACAACACACCATGGACTTGTGCACTACATTCGCAAGTGAAATAGACAACTACATTGGGTAATTAGGCTGGGAAATTATATAGCAGGTCTACTTGAGATCTTTTTATACTTACAGTAGTTGATAAACAGTCATGTTGACACGAGGATCCCGCATTCATTGTAACAAGACCTAGCATCACAATAAATTCTGATAAACTATTTTACTTTTATAAAGTTTTAATATTGTTAAAATATAATAAACAAATGTAGCTCAGTTGGTAACACGTTTTAACTTTTAACTAATGTCAAGACTAAAGTTAGTGTTGTCGTTTTTAAAAATTAATCTTTTTATTAAATATATAATATAAAAAATTCATAAATTTATTTGTGTGGTAAATTAACATTTATGTAGGATATTATTTTCACGGTATTTAATTATTTATCAATAATAAACTAGAATCACAACCCTAACCTTGTCTTCCTACTAGCCGCCATTAGTTTCATCTTTCTCGGTACTAGAACATCCCAACGCTTCCTTCCTCCATAACCCTGTAACATTCCCTTTTGAGGTTTTCTTCTGCGGAATCGAGGTTGGTAAAAAACCCAAGCTCAAATTTCATTGTAAGTTCTTTCTGCTATACAATTGTTGTTGTTTCATTTATTCTTGATTCCTAAAAATGAATAGAGGCGGCTCCTCAAAACGCCTCCTTTATCTCTATTCATGCTGCAAGAAACACACTTCCAGTTACATTTCCACTCGTGGGTTTTCAAATTTGCCTCCTTTACCAAATTCCAAACAATCCATTTTGCTGTCTTCTCGGCTTATGCAATATGGCCATTTTCGGGCTGTTTTCGGCGTTAATTTGTCATTTTGTACCCGTTCGGAATCGTCTGTAGCTCATAAAGCAGATCAATTTAGTACTGAAACGGGTAGTGAGGTTTTGGATAGGTCTGAAAGTGGTGATGAGGGAGTTAATGATCCTATAAAAATATATAAAGAGCTTAAGAATGCTGTTTCCCGGTGTGAAAATCGTTCCGGAAGCAAATCGGATGCTTTGGATGAGATATTCACGAGTTTCGCGGGGTCGGCTTGGGCTGAAAACCAGGCTCTTGGAATATATATATGTGCTTCGTTTTTCCCCGGGGCTGCTAGAGAGTTCAGCACCTTTTTCTTGAATAAATGTAACGACGCCGAGCTAGTTAAGCATTTGGTGTCCCTTGGGCCTGGTGTGGAAGCTGATAAGTTTTTGTTCCCTATATTTGTGGAGTTTTGCATTGAAAAGTACCAGAATGAAATTAAGAAGTTTAGGGAGATGGTGGAATCAGCTGACATGACTAAGCCTCATGCTTGGTTCCCTTTTGCCAGAGCTATGAAGCGGAAGATAATTTATCATTGTGGTCCAACTAATAGTGGGAAAACGTATAATGCCTTGCAGAGGTATATGCAAGCCAAAAAAGGTGTCTACTGTAGTCCTCTTAGGTTGTTAGCAATGGAGGTTTTCGATAAGGTTAATGCTACGGGGGTTTATTGTAGTCTAGTTACTGGGCAGGAGAGGAAAGTGTTTCCTTTCTCTAATCACACTGCATGTACTGTTGAGATGGTATCAACGGAAGAATTATTTGATGTTGCTGTGATTGATGAAATTCAGCTGATGTCTGATCCTTCCAGAGGTTTCGCTTGGACTAGAGCAGTTCTTGGTTTGCAAGCTGATGAGATACATTTGTGTGGGGATCCAAGTGTTTTGAATATAATTAGGAAAATTTGCTCAGTTACTGGGGATGAATTGGTTGAGCAGTATTATGACAGATTTAAGCCTCTTGTGGTTGAGGCCAAAACCCTCTTAGGAGACCTAAAAAATGTGAGGTCTGGAGATTGTATTGTTGCCTTCTCAAGAAAAGAGATATTTGAGGCTAAATTAGCAATTGAGAAGTACACCAAGCATCGGTGTTGTGTTATATATGGCGGCTTGCCACCTGAGACTCGGAGACACCAAGCGGCTCTTTTCAACAGTCACGATGATCAATTTGACATCTTGGTAGCAAGTGATGCTGTGGGAATGGGTTTAAATTTAAATATACGAAGGGTTGTGTTTTATAACCTTTCCAAGTACAATGGTGATAAGATGGTTCCTGTACCAGCATCACAGGTGAAGCAGATTGCTGGGAGAGCTGGACGTAGAGGAAGTCGCTATCCAGATGGACTCGCCACCACGTTAAATCCTGAAGATTTAGATTACTTAATTGATTGCTTAAAGAAGCCTTTTGATGAAGTTAAAAAAGTGGGGCTCTTTCCGTGCTTCGAGCAGATTGAACTATATGCAGGGCAACTCCCAAATTTAAATTTCCCCCAGCTTCTTGATAGATTTTGTGCGAACTGCCGGTTGGATGGTTGGTATTTTCTCTGCCAGCATCTGCATATAAAGAGAGTAGCTAACATGTTGGAGAGGATTCCGGGCTTATCTTTACGAGACCGTTTCAATTTTTGCTTTGCTCCGGTCAACATCAGGGATCCAAAAGCATTGTACCATCTGATGAGGTACGCTTCTTCATATTCACAGGCACTCCCTGTTAATATTGCCATGGGTATACCAAGATTTTCGGCCAGAAACGATGCGGAGCTTCTGGATCTTGAGAGTAAGCACCAAGTAGTCTCCATGTATTTGTGGTTGGCCAATCAGCTTGAAGGAGAAAGGTTTCCGTATGTTGAAAAAGCAGAGTCTATGTCTGCAAACATTGTTCAGTTACTGGGTGAATCACTCCTTAAGGCACGTTGGCAACCAGAATCAAGAGGTACCGGAAGATCAAAGCCCGGAGAGGAGAAGAGAGAGGGTTTTCAGAGGCAACTGTCGGCCTATCCACTTGCGTGAAGGGGATGAGGGTAATTTTTTACTTTTGGTATCCCAAATCCATGTTGGACCGGAAAAGAAAATTTGTGAAAAATTCCTAACCTGTCCTCGTTTTTGTTTTGATGTAGGTCAAATTCTGAGAATTCTTGAAGGACCAGTGAATCAGCAAGAGTGTCTCTGAGTGGGGGAGAATTGCAGTGAATGTTCATCTGTGAGTGATTTTGCTTGATTGAACATTTTAAAGTAAAAACCCCTATCCTTTTTAAAATATGAGCAATATCATATATCTGCTAGAAACTATGAATGTGTACTATTGCTTATTTTAGTATTCAACTTTAGAAACTCGTATTTGAGCATCAACATCATTACAATCATTGTTTATTTAATATCGGTGCTATGTTTTGCTCTCTAATTTTGATGCGCTGCCGATTGGCTTTGGCACAATGAACATTGTACATGTAAACCACACAATTTAGATAGATTAATACTGCACTGTCAGCTGATGAGTTTGTGTCCTACTCCACTAATAAGATTGGCTGATCCTAGTATCAGAAGTCAGAACATGCATAGTATACAATGACTACTATAGAGTTTAGAATTATCTTTTTTTTTTTTTTTGGTCTGGGAGAATTTTTTGCAGAGTACTTATATTTGTCTTTGTTCTGTTTATAGGCTGCATGATCTGAAGCAACTTGGTGAGTGCCATCTCCATTGCACCCAATAAACTAGTTCCTTAATCACTTTAGAGGGCTGAGGTATCCATGCGTTCTGAAGTGCTTGGTTATTCAAGTAGGAAGGAAACAAAGTGTACTCTGGTGGTAACTTATGTCTTGTTCTCGAGGAAATTGCAGTATATTTTGTCATTTCTGGGTGATTCTCGAGCTGCTGCATTATTGGTACTGGTAGGATGTTTATAGTAGTCTAGTAATTGGATATAGACAACCATATCATTCTATATAGTAATAGAGTAGGATTGATACTGATTCCGTTTTCAGTTTTCTTTGTAAAATGCTTCTGCTACTGAAACTGAACTCCTAATTCTTCTGATTGGGTTAAGGGAGCATTCTTTCCTCTTAAAAGTATGCGTCCCATTTTTGCTACAAGTATAGCAAGGAGAGCATATGATGTGGATTAACTCTTGGGATTCAAATCATGCAGCAATAGCAGTTTGCAGTTAAATGCCATTGGCTGAAATTTTGATTTGCATATGTTAATTATAGATGTTTATGCAACAATAAATTCTTCATGGATCACTGCGGGTGCTTGTCGGAAAATTGACCCCATTCTGGTGGATTTACTGTTTCCGGCTCGTTCATCTGATGGAATGGTAACTGGTTGGTTGGGTTTGATGTGTCCGAAAACTCTATGGCTATGGTCCGCTACTTAACTTGCAACTTTTTGAGAGTCTTGTCTTATTGGAGTCAGTCCCTTTACAGTCCAAAACCTCCAAAGAAGCCCTAACAGTTTCAAAAACTGCAAAATGACCTCTGAAACTTTATAAACTTCAAAGTAGTACTCTCAAAATTCAATTTCATCGGTTTTATGAGAAACATCAAAACCAAAATGGGTATGACATTTAGCGGAAGGGTAGTCCATAACTTGCCCACTCCTAGCCACTTATATCCTAGAGAAACTATGTGGTCGGCACCTGAATTTGCCTTTCGATCATTCTTCTTAAACTATATTTCCCATAGTCCTCACAAGAGTTCTTTTTCATCTCTCCACATCTTGTACCACTTCATTGCGGCGATTCCTTTTTTGTGATCCAATTGTATATTGTTTTGGAACTAGTTTTGACAATTAACTTTTGTATTCTTTATTTCCAAGATAACTTGAGCCTTTTTAATAGGTTTTGAAACTTTGTGTCTTTCATCATTCGTTATCTGATTGGACTGCAAATCTTTAAATCCACTTACCTTTATTTCGAAGTTTTAAGTTAATATTTCAAAAAGTCTAATAGATCTCTTTTAAAAATATAAAATGTGAGAAATAATTGAAAAATGATGATATAATAATGTAAAATAGGACATAAAAAATGAGAAAGAACCAAATGATTGTGTAGGTCGAGGACCCTACTCCTAAACCTACTAGACACAAAAGAGACAAAATGTAAACACTCACTTTCACTTTCGTATCAATTTCGACAATTTCGAATTGTACGAAACAAGAAAATAAAATGAAAAAGAACACCTCTTCATTTGACAATTATAATGGCAAAGTAGCTTTAATGGGCAAAATCCAATTTACAAGAAAATACATGGTACTACTCCAGTATTATCGTCCAAGCCATACGAATCAGCTCCATTAAATTCCTTCCTTTTCAGCCAAGAACTCACCAACTGCTGAAGATAGGGAAACCCTTCTACTCAATACTCACAAAAGATCAATACCCACCACTCAATTCAGCTTCCATCTGTAAGTTTTCATCAAAGCTCCTGCCTTTTTCTTGATCTTGCTCTTGTAATGCTATACTTGTTACTATTAATTAAGGCATATGGTGAAATTCTGTACCAGTTATTACCAATGAAGTTCTTGATTTTATTTGATGTTTGGTAATTAATGGATTGCCTTGTGATTTATCAACTTGAATTCTATTACTTCATTAAAAAAAAACTTGAATTATGTTACCAATTGCTTCGCTTTTGGGCTGATTGATTGAATTCGCCTTTTATTAACAACTCTTTTGTGTAACAGTGTAGTGTGTTGATGTACCTGTGCTGTAATTGGGTCATTTTGTGGAGGGATTGAACTCATTAGATGAGAAGGGAATGTGCTTAATTAATGCTCTTCTTTGAAAGGGTGTGTCTTGCCAAGACATTTACAACATTTCTTCGAATTTTCGTACATAAAAGACTAAAATTGATTTCATTTTGCCTTATGTAAAGAAGTTAAACAATCCATCTTAGAGAGAATGCACTTCTATTGATATGTGGACTCCCTTATTAATAATTACTATAACCATTTACCTTTTTCTTATCCTGTTGGTGTTCTAAGTATTATTTCTAAGCTTATTAGAGCAAATTCTTTCGATATTTGATGGGAGCTTGTGTTATGTTTGCAAGGGTTTTGATTCGAGACTTAAGAGGCAGTTTACCAGCAAGATTGAATCCGTGATGGTTGATGATGGAGACCCTAGCACTGGGCTTTTATTGCGTGATATTAAAGAAATTGGGAAAGCTCTTTATTTGCATAGTAGCGCACCTAAAGTATTAAATGCACCTTATGATAGCCGGCTCAGCACAGCTTCTGCACCAGGCATTTCGGGATCCGGATCTGAAATTGTTCTCCGGGATTCGACGCGTAAGGACAAAAAATCATCAATTTGGAGTTGGAGGCCATTAAAAGCTCTGACCCACATCCGTCACCAGCGATTCAACTGTTGTTTCTTCCTGCATGTCCATTCGGTTGAAGGGTTGCCTTCCACTTTTAACAACCTCAAGTTATGTGTTACTTGGAAGAGGAAGGGTGATATGTTGAGGACTAGTCCGGCCCCTGTTTCTGCAGGAATGTCCGAGTTTGAGGAGACCCTCATGCACAGGTGTACACTCTATGCTAGTAAAACTGGACCTTATGGTGCGGCAAAGTATGAACCCAAACTCTTCTCGCTTCAGACTTCTGTCATTGAGGCACCGATGCTCAACATAGGACAGCACTGGATTGATCTGACAAGGCTCCTACCACTTACTTTGGAGGACTTAGAGGGTGAGCACCGAAGCTTAGGGAAGTGGACTACAAGCTTTAAGCTCACGGGGAGGGCCAATGGTGCTATGCTGAATGTTAGTTTTGGTTTTTCCATATTGGATGGTAATTCATATGATCCTGATTATTTTATCAAAGTTCCTGATATCGTGAGGGTAGGTAAATTAATGGGTGAAGACTGTTTTGCTGATTTTGGTACAGGAAGTCGTCTAAACAAACTTGGTAGTTCCTCAGAAACTTCGAAGCAGGAGTCACGTTATCTTCCCCAGTCTATAAAAGGAAAGGGCGATGGTGGGTATTTTCCTAATCAGCAACCGATGCTTGACCCATTGATCGCTATGCTGTATCAGAAACTCGATGCAGGAAAGATGGACAGGGATGTAACAGATGATCTCTCTTATGAATCCACAGAGTCAAGAAAAATAAACAATGGTTCCATAGCTGAAGTGGATGGTGAAAACACTGCGCCTGAGTGTAATGCTATGGAGATTGTCGATCAGGGTGTAGAATTCATCGAGGAACAGGTTGGAATAGATAGGCATGATAGTCAAAGGTTTAACAGTTGTATAATTGAAATAATTGATGTTGCCGATATCTTTGGGGATGAGGACACAACTTTTAATGATAATGTTGAGCACGGGCAGGATGAAAGTGCACTAGGTAACTCTGATATGAAAGCAAATAGTGGATTTGTCAATGAGGCAACCGTGGAAGTCCGAAACTCGGTATTCGGTGATGATTCAACATCGGAGTTGGATACATTGCCAGATGTAACCAAGTGTGATGATCAAGAAGGAATCACAGAGTTTAATTACCATAACAGCGGCTTGTTAAAATCACAGAACTTGGAAGAGATTGCAGAATCGATAGAAAAGGACTTTCTCGACATGCTGAGCATTGAACACAGTCCAGCTAGACAAGTTTATGACAGTGGTATACCGCCATTTAAACATGAAATCGTAGGATTGGAAAGCCCTGTCTTTGATGCTGATTTAGTGGCTGAGCAGGAGTCATTCTGTTTTAGGACCGGTGACCATGAAGAATTGGAACCTTCAGATGATTTTGATCTGTCATTAGCTGTTCAAATGTATCAAAGGAATCAAGGTTGTCTAACCCCATCGATGAGGAGAAAAAGAAATGTCAGAATGCTTGAAAGCTTGGAAACCCAATCCTTAATGCATGAATGGGGTCTAAATGAAAATTCAGATTATCCGCTTGTGAGCTCTGGTGGTTTTGGAAGTCCAGTTTATCCTCCTCCACAAGAACCTCTAAAATTACCTTCTCTTGGTGACGGCATCGGACCAATAATTCAGACAAGGGATGGTGGTTTACTGCGGTCAATGAATCCTTTGCTCTTTGTAAATGCAAATCATGGTACCAGGTTAGTTGTGCAATCCTCTGCCCCGCTTGTGTTACCGGCATTTATGGGTTGTACTACCATGGAAGTACTACAGTGCTGGGCAGCTGGAGGAGTAAAAAATATGTCTGCACAGTTAGAAGATTTTCTGCACTTGGAAGATGTGACTGGAAAGACAATACAAGAATTGGAGTCTGAAGCTATATGTTGGTTAGATACTTCTGAGAGGTCTGTCAATGCATCAATCAATAGCAGAGCATATTGTTTTGTGTTAATTCCACCCCTGACTTGGGTACTAATTAATTTGATAATTTGTCGTTGTTATTTTTCAGACGGGCTTTTCATGTCCTCTATTCGTCCCCAACATCCGAAGATTCAGAATCGGAGTATGTGTCTTTTGAAAACCTTATTCCTACAGCAATAACATACATCGAAGGACTTCTAATCGAAGGGCTAAAGATTCAGTCAGGCATGCCAGATCATGATGCAGCATCAAGCATTAAAGCTCCAGGACTAGTCCAAGATGTTGATGAATTAGTTACATATCTTCTTTCATTGGAGGAATGGATCAGAATGGATTCTGGAGATTTTGATGTCCAAGACAAAGTAGATGATCACATGGTGAAAGTTTTTTCAGCACATTGTGCCAAGAACATAGACATGAACAGAGTCCAACAGCTGAAAGAAGATGAGAGCATTAAATCTTTGACCAGACGATATGGTATTCTCAATAACAACTTTACGATGGCTCTAAAGGTACAACTTAGAGATCCACTGAGTGATTTCAGAAGTATTGGTTCCCTGATGGTTGCTCTGGTTCAAGTGGAGAGGATCTATTCGCCCATCTGTGCTGAACAACAGAACACATCAGGTAACTTTTATGAGCTAGACAAGGATAATCTTCATGATCGATTACCTCGAGAAGGGATTTGTTTCGAGGAAAGACAGAGTACTGCGGCAAAGTTTCCTAAGTTTAAGGTAATGGGAGGAGCCCTTGCTGGTCTAAATGTTTTGTCTGGCAAGCAGCAGTTTTGGGGTAGTAGCAGCCACCAGCAATCAGGACTCGAATGGTTACTTTCGAGTGGCATGGATATGACCAACAAGCATGCTGTTTCCAGTTCAAATGCAGATGCAGAATCATCAAGTGAAGATGTATTGTGGAGCATATCTTCTCATGCCCGAGGGGAAGTGTCTACATGGGATGAACCAGTTTCTCTTGGTGTCCATGTAAGGAATCCTGATGTTATTTTCTCGAGTGAGTCGTCAGGTTGACCCCAGAAGTAGAATCAACACAGGTTTCAGAGTTACCCCCTAATTATTAGTACTAAAAAGTGCAGAAATATTGATAGATTTATCATCTCTATCCTGGCCTGCTGTAAAGTGTGGAGATTTTGTATCTCAGGCCATTATATGATGACATAGATAACCTTTTCTATGAACTTATGGATACAGATTTATCTTACTAGTGCGTAGAGCTTTGTTTAGAAATTCAACTGCTTATATTCAGCTTGCATACATAGACTATGATTTTACTTTCTTCTTTCTTCCTTTTATCCTTGTGATTGATTTGTTTTGCGCTCAAGATTCGTCCCAGATCTTTTTTCCTTCTAGTTTTGGCCTTCAGGTGACCATTTGAACATAAAGCTTTGGTCGAAGCTGCTGCTCATGAGCTTTTGCCATCGTACCATTGATCTTCAGTGTAACATTTTTACTTTGAGCAGAGTGCAGAGTCTGCGCTTTAGCAGAGATTGAACTCGAGAGGTAATTTATTTAACTTTCTGCACTGCAGTTACATGTATTTGGTTTGTTCTAATATTAGTCGTGCTCTTTGAAGTTGTAAGAAACTATTACCTGTAGATACACTCTAGATAAAAATGTAGCCAAGTTGCTCTAATATAAATCGGTTTACTTCGAAGTAGTAAGATACGTGTACCGTAACAGACTTGGATGGTATAAAATTCCTGATACACATCCCAAATCTAAAAAACTTTCTACTTCTAGTTTTGTAGTTCCTAGTAAATGAAAAACATGACTGTCAGCCTGGAGCGGTGAAGTACTTCAAAGTACAAGGTTAGCCCTCATGCTTATTCAATCTAGAAGCCTAATATTACCCCATAACCATAATGTCAGGAACTTTTCTGTAAAAACATCTACAAGAGTTGTTGTGGGGGATTCAACTGTCTGCACTAGTCCAGTTACACGATGGACTATTTAAGAAACTACCACAATTGACATTAGTGCATAGGACCCTGGTGGTTGTGGATGCCCTCGTAGGTTGTCAATACATAGCGTGAATCCTCGTTGTCCCTTTCAACTCTCTTTTTCACTGGACACCCTTCAACCGAGCACTTGTAGTAGTTCCTGTTGATCACATGATGAGTTTGTCAGTAAATAATTAATCTATGCAACGGAATTAGGCTATAGACTTATAGTTGGTGCCTAGTTGCATATCGAATATAACTTTTCTGAAAAAGAAATATTAAAAAGTCCAGTTGCAGAAATATAGTATTATGTAGCTTCTAATGGATGACTTGTCTTCGCTGATTCTCCCAACTTCTTCTGTTTATCATACTTTTTCTAACAGACACCTTTTAGATTAATTTAAAACTACTTCTACAGTTCTACGATTCTATCTGATTCTGATTCTGATTTTGGTATAACTTCAAACAAGCATATAATGATTGCTTGTATTATTGTCTACCTGGGATTTGGGCTATTTTTCACCATCTTCTTGCCATACTTTCTCCACTTGAAGCCATCATCGAGTATCTCGATGTCGGACTTGGTTCTAAAAGCAACCTTCTCTCTGATTTCTTTCTTTCCCCTGCCACTGTCTCCTGAAATACAAGTACAGCCATAATTTTTCTTATTAGTATGCATTTCTTCTAACTTTACTCACAGAATGCAGTAAAGCTCCCATTTTTCCGTAAATTCCTCAAACCTCCCATGTTTTCCGGTTGCCCTACTCTTTCCAAATTCGGAAAGTTCCCATTCCGAATTTGGAGAGAAAAGGGGTTTTCGTTTCAATTTCCAAAATAAAAAAAGGGAGGTAACTCATGCTAAGTAAGATGGCTAGCTAGCTTACTGTTCACAGTAGAGCGTTCACGGAAGCCAACATCACTGCTGCCCCCTATCCCGTTCGAGTCAACAACCAGTTCACCACTCCCATAACCCTGATTCTGCATATGGCTGTTATAACCTCCCGTAAAGGAAGTAAATCCGGAACCATCCTCAATCCAGTCACCAAGCTCAAAGTAATCGGCAACTTCAAAGTTCATCTCCCCGCTGCTGTATGTGCTGGCAGACGAGTTCTGGGACATGTTAGTGTTGGAATAGAATTGATGATCAGCCATAGATATTGAAGTGATGATGGTGAAGTGAGATTGTTTGTTTCACATTGGTGTTGTATCTAGCACATAGGTATTTAACCAAGTAGTTAGTAGTAATGAGTGTTGTGGTGAGCTTTTGGTTGTTTGTGTTGGGAGGCTTCCTAGGCATGTAGAAGAAGGTTCATGGGTAGTTCTTGAAAGTGGCGGCTAGTTTTACAAGTTAGGCCCAAGAAAATAGATGCCTAACATGATATGGTAGTATGTTACTAAGGATATAATAGTATGAGATTAATTGCTCAATTAAGATGATGACCATAATTAGTAATGATTGTTGTTATGAAGTTATGGTGATGCAAAGTAGTGTGTGAGTGGGGTAAGATGACTTTGGCGTAGACTTGCTTCTTTGGTTTGTGTTTTGCGTTGAGAAGTCTACTTACGGTCATGTGGTTTGAATTTGGAACTGAGTGACTACCCCCTTTACAACGGAACACACAAGAAGTAGAAGAAGGAGAACATTTGAAAGTCAAGCAAATTATCATTTTTTATTTTCAAAACTTTCGGTGACCTGTCTTTTACGAATTATCGTCTTTTTTAAAGATGTTATATTAACATCATATATATAATTATAAATATTACAAGGATAAGTTAAACTTTATATATTACTTTTGATCATAAATATGTGGGGTTTATAAATATTTAAACTTTGAATTTAAATGCATGAGTGATGTTATTATCAACGTCATATTTTAGTTGTCTATGATGTATGGGTATGCATGTTGTGACAGTGAAATTACATGGCTTCAATTTCGTCGAGCTCGAGACACAACCATCAATTTTTATTTGGAAATTTAGACAAACACCCTTTACTCATGTTATATTATGAAGTGGAAATTAAGAGAAATTAATTACTATTTATACAGTTCACACATGAATAACCGAGTGTGAATTTAGAATTAATAATTTTGCGAGTTGGTTCTAATGAATTTAATAACACTCAGATAGTGAGCGATATTGTGCAAGAGAAGTAATAAAAATGTTTAAATTAATTTAATCTTGTAAAAGTTCGAGACCCTCAAGTTTAAATTTGGCATATAATTGAAGTGGCTAAACAACTTGAACTTCAACTTGTAAACGAAATATAAGCATTAATGAGTTCGATAAATTTCAAAACTCAATTCAATTGACATTCGTTTTAATGATATGTATTTTGCATTTGTGAATTTATTACACACGCCCACCATTATTATTATTACAAATGATCACTCATTTACCATCTAATATATAGTGAAATTCAATAGGAGCTAACAACACTTAGTTTGAGGCTAAGACTGCCCTCAATGGACGTCGTTAGCACGGCGTCGTGCGCGACGCCGCGCCAATGGGCACGGCGTCTTCTCGCGCGCCGTGCCTCGGCATGGCAAGCGTCTGGCACGGCGCCTAGCAGCAACCAATGGGCTGATGCCACGTCCCCTTCTTTTTTTGTTTTGTTTATTTATATTTTGTCTAATTTCAAATGCGAATAACTTGAAAAATATATATAAAAATTACTAACAGATTCGTCTCTTCGAGATCTACGAATAGAGACCACTCACGATTATTTTTAGATCATTCCATCTCGAACTCATTTTCTCTCTCAATTTAACTTAAAATTGTAAAACAACCTCTAATAATTTAATTTTATTAATTTCGACTTCTAAACACTATTATAATATATTAAATAGGGCAAATTACATCTACACCCCCTATTAGATTTAAAATTTGTAGATGGCTACCACCCAGATCAACAATTACATGAACGTCCTAGTCGATAAAAATCAATTACATCCAGGTCCACGAATTTGACTTTCAGCGAACTTAAATCTGGAAATGCCCCTATTTGAATTTCAGCATTTGTATTTTGCCAAACAGCCTTACGTTTATCTCCCTTAAATCTCACCGTCTTCTTCCTACCTTAGCCCCGCCACCATTATCACCACCATTTTCGACGGCTCTTGTCCATCCTTTGTTCCAATACCGGTCTCAGTCGTCACATCCGCAATTAAGCGAAAAGTGCCAATCGTGCAGTGCCGAGATCTCATCGTTCGCCGTGAAGAGGAGAGTAGCCAGAAGATTGTAGCGGCTGTGGAGGAGGAAGTGATACGGTGTAGTATCTGCTTGGAT